>JAMYXO010004424.1:0-17505 GCA_033310375.1 Conus canariensis | reverse complement strand
GAAAGGGTCAGATGGTCACGAAAAAATCAAGGGTGCCCAGTTGTTATATTTTTAAGATTGTATGGGCCCAACGAATATTTTTTTTTAAGAAAATTTAAAAATGCACTCATTTTTAAATTGTTTTTAAAAATTTTGAAAAAAAACCCAACTAAAGACAGTCCTTCGTTTTTGGATGTTTAAAAAAATTAAATTTGCGGAACCGAAGGGTTGCACTCCAAAAATTTTTTTAAAAAGTCGTGGTTTTTAATATAAGTAAAATCCAAGGAAAATAATAAATTGAAAAATTTAAACCCAATAAAAGAAGTTTTAGTTCCATTTTAACCTCCCGATGGTTTTTGGGGGGTTTTTTTTCCCCTAAAAGAAGCAATGAGTAACTTCAACTTCTCCAAATTTAAAAAATGCAAATTAAAAACAATGTTGACATTCAAACCTGAAGAAGAAAATAGACCATTACATTTTTGATGTAGAGCTAGCTAAAATTTTGGTTTTGGGCAACTGAAAATTTAAAAGATTTGTGGTTACACCAAAACGAAACTACTTTGAGGGAGAATACCCCCCGCCGATCTTGCATTACTTTCCCCTTTAAACTCTTTTTTAAATTTGGACGAGCTGAGCAGTGAAACTTATAATAAAGGGCCCCCCAAACCCTGTTTTAAAAAAAAGCTCTTCCATCAGGGAAAGCGCAATTGCATTATGAAATTAAAAAATTTCCCAAAAATTTTATTTTTTTAAAAGATTAGCTTGTGGGGGGTAGACATTTAATATAAAGATCACGGGAAAAAAACCCGGGGAAAGTCGAAAAATGGATAACCTGACATTTTTTTAAAAATAAAAAATACTTTTTTTTAAAAAATGCCCACGGGCCCAAAGAATAAAAGGAGTTACATTAGCGCCTAAAGGGGTTGTGAAAACTTTGAATTAAAAGCCCCTTTCCAGATTTTTGGGGCTTTGAAAAAAAAGGTGAGATAGGCCACTTTTATGGTTTTGAGTACAAAAAAAGGGGGTTATTATAAGCGAAAAGGGGGTTTATAAAAAAAAGGGTTTTCCCAAAAAAGAACAACACGCAATCTAGAAGCAAAAAATACAGGTCGTATGAAAATAAAATTTTTCGAAAACTGAAAACCCAAATGCACTTAAACCATTTAGGGGGGGAAACAAAAAATTTTAAATTTTCGTAAGCCCTTTTTTTTTTTTTCCGACGTAAAAAATTTTTTCAGAAAAGCATTAAACGGGGGTTTTTACATGTAATTTTTTATGCCAGGGGAAAACAGTCGAAAAGAAAAAAAATAAAAAGTTTGGAAAAAACATACATCCTCCCAGAAGAAAAAAGTTTTAAAGGGGAAGCTAAAAAAAGGGACATTTTTTTCCCAGGGCATTTTTTAGGAGACTTTTTCCCAATGATTTTAAAAATTTCTGTTTTAAAAAAGGTGGGGGGAATGGACTGGGGGTGTCAAAAAAAACCCTTTGGGGGAAAAGAATTCTTTTTAGCTGGAAAAACTTAGACGTTAAAAACTTAAATTACTTTTTTTGGTTCGCCCGAGGGAAAAAAATTTTTTTAAGGTCGTAAAACAAGCAACAAAACAATTTTTAGTTTTAATAGAAACAATCTAAAAAACTGATTTTGGATTAATCTGACTTTTTTAGCCCCTTAAAAAGTTTTATTGTAGGGATCAAATTTTGACGGATAGTTTGAAAACACCTAACGGGGGTAAATTAAATTCCCGTTATAAAACAAAGGACAAACGCCCTTTTGGGGTCAAAACCCCCATTTTAAAATTTTTTGCAAAAACCCCTCCTTTTTTATTGATTTGTGGGGCAGACTGGTTGTGGAAAAAAAAATTTTTTTCCCCCCACCTATTACAAACCGTTTATCTTATAATTTTGTCATTTTGAATTTTTCCCGGGCCCCAAAACTTAAATGGGGAAAAAACTATCACACAAAGGTTTTTAAAGGACGGAGATGAAATTTTTTTAGTTTTATCCCAGCAAAAAAAATTAGGGGATGCTTAGACACTTTTATAAATTGTTTTAGGGAACTCAAAAATATTTATTAAGATGAAAGTTCGGCAGAAAGGGGACATAGGTTTTAAAAAAAAAAAACCTTTTCAAAACTGGCTTTTAGGGAAAAACAAAGCTGGGGGTAAATTTTGGAATTTTTTTCAAAAATATTTAAAAAATTTAAAAAAATTTAGAGAACAGTTAAAGAAATGTAGTTTTTTCCACATGAAAGACAGAGCGCTTTTTTTTTTAAGGGAAAGCGTAAAATGATGTTTTTGAAACGATCAAGAAAAACGAAGGTTAAGCAAAAAAAAAAAACTCAAAAGGTTTTTTAAAATTTGTGTTAAAAAAAGATAATCCTACACATTATTATGTTTGTAAATGTTTACTATTTTTAAAAATAAAATACATTCCCGGGTAAAGCCGCCGGAGCAACAGCGAAAAACCGGCTTTTTTCCCGGGTTTTGGGGGTGGCGGGGTGGGTGGCCCGAATCCATTTTATATTCCTACGCTAGAACCTAGGAGAAATCTACCAACCTATGAATCCATTGCAGCAACAGAAGACGCTAGAACCCGGAGAAAAAAACCAACCTTGAATCCATTGCAACAGACAGAAGACCTTGAACCTAGGAGAAATTCCCCAACCCCCATTTAATCCATTCAACGACAGAAGCGTTAGAACCTAGGGGGAAAAAACTACCAAAACCCAGAATCCATTGCAACAGACCCGAAACACTAGATGAAAGGGGAAAAACTCCCCCAAACCAAAGAATCCATTGCAGCAGAAAAAGACACTAGAAAACCCGGAGAAATCAAACCAATCTAAAAAACCCCTGGCAGCAAAACAAAGAACAGAACCTGGGGGGAAAAACTACCAATCTTGAATCCAAAGGCAGCAGAAAAGAAGACACTAGAACCTGGGGGAAATCACCAACCTATAAAAACCCTTGAAAAAGAAGAAGACACAATGCAAGGAAAATCTAAATCTAAAAACCCCCGGAAAAAGGGCAAAGACGCTAGAGGAAAACAAAAAACTGCCAACCTATGAAGATTGTAGAAAACCCGGGGGAAATCCCACCAACCTATAATTCGGGGTTTTTTTCCCGAATGGGTTTTAGGCCCAAACCCAAATTTTTTTTCCCAGATCGAGGTGTGAGATTGTCACAAGTTTGGAATTCCTGGAATCTGTGGGTGTGTCGATGGGAGAAAATGGGGAAAAAAAAGCCCTTAACCAGTGCCCCAAGGAATGCTGTGTATATGCTCAAAGCAAAGTTTTCCCATCCACCCTACCCCCACCACCCCAAACCCCCCACCCCCCCCCCCCCCCCCCCCCCCCCCCCCCCCCCCCCCTTTGTATCCGTATTGTTTTTTTTTGTTCTGTCTAATTCTTTTTTTTATTCTTCCCAGTGTACGGTCGTGGTGGCTCCCCCGTTCGGATAGAAAAGTATTTTACATCGTTTTGTCCCATACTTTAAAATTGACCGCGTGCTTGAAGCTTTTTAAAAAACGCTATGAATTGAAATATAACAGTCAACTGTTTTATGTCAGTATTCTTTAGCGAGATTAATGAAGTTTCAAAACTTTATTTTTTTTGTTAACTGTCACTATTGTGCTTGTTTCCCCCCTTTTTTTGGCTATTAAAAAAACATGTACTTTAAAATTCGTTGGGTGGTGTGTGGTGTGTGTGGGGGTGCGGCTGGGCGGTGCGGCGTGCGTGCGGGGTGTGGTGTGTGTGTGTGTGTGGTTGTGTGGGTGTGTGTTGTGTGGTGTGTGTGTGGGCCGGGGCGATTTACTGAAGTCTGCCCTTCTCTCTCTCTCCTCTCTCCCCCCCTCTCTCTCTCCCCCTTCCTCTCCTCTCTCTCTCTCCCCCTTCTCTCTTCTATTGAAGAAACCCTGATGAACTGCTGATTGTTTAAAACCGTTTTGAGTAAATGATAGAAAAAAAGAAAAGCCCTTTTCCAGGAAATAATACTACTCGGTGATTTAAAATCAATTATTAAAAACCTCAATCAGGAAAAAAAGATTATTGAACATACAACTTAACCCAACAAAAAATTTTCCCCTACACCAAAAATGAAAACAGAAACTTTTGATTGCCATATTATTTTAAAAAATTCTTCTAATATTGTGAAACTTGTACCTATTTTTGGTTTTGAGGATCATTTCCAGTTTGTTTAACCTGGTGTAAAAAAGGGTGAAAATTCCCTAGACCTACCTAAATAAAAATTTACAGAATTAAAAAAAACTTAAATCCAACTTTTTTGTTTCGATAATTAACAAAAAACTTTTCAAGGTATATCAGCAAGGGACCTGACGGAGTTTGAATACGGTAAATGCTTTCTTGCGGTATTCATAACAGCCCAGCAAAAAAAAAAAGAGAAAACTCAAAAAAACCCCAGGTTTTTTTAAAAGAAAAATTAACCAGCAGAAAAAAACCCCTGAATATTTACTTCACAAACAGGAAATGATGAAAAATTTAAAAAAACAGCGGAATAAAGTAAACTCAATGAAAAGAGCTGCTGAAAAGAAATACTTTAGCGAATTAATCGCTTCTAAATCTAACACTAAATCTATATGGAAAGCAGTAAATCAAAATCAGGAAAAAACAAAGCATCTTCAAACACTCCATCTACAAACCTATCAAACGACGAATTTTGAACCTCACTTTCAACAGTTTCTTTCGATTGTCAAGGAAGACTACACTCATCAGAAATGACTTGCTGTTACTTAAAGATTTTTGTGCGTTGAAAAATGTAAAACTTTTCTTAAGTTTTAAATCATAAGGTTCATGAAAATATACCATGAATTATGTTCCTTAAGTCAGTCTAAATCTCGCGGATTGGATGATTTGGACAATCGAATACTTAAAAAACGCAGCAACCAACATTGCGGAACATTTAACCTATATTTAAAATTTGGTATTGAAAAAATTTCATTTTCCTCAAGCTTTTTTAAGGATCCAAGGTAATTCCTCTCTTTAAAACTGGTGACCCAAATGATGCTTCAAACTACAGGCCCATATCACTTTTATCTGTTCTGTCAAAACCGTTAGAAAAAAATTTAAAGAAAATGATTCAGTCCCATTTTGAATGAATATAATTTGTTTCATCCAAACCAAAGTGGGTTTCAGGAAAAATCATTCTTGTCCACTGCACTCTCAAACCTAGTAGAAAAAAATGGCACATAAATATTAATAACGACCTTGTTTTACTGGGGCAAATATTTGTTGACTTTGCTAAGGCATTTGAACCATTGACCACAATCTCCCTTTTAAAAAACTGGAATTATATTTTTTATCACAAATGCAACAAATCTGATTTCATCCTTTCTAACCAACGACAACAATTTTGTTTTCCAGGATTGTAAAAAAAAACATCTTTTCAACCTGTAAACATGGTGTCCCCCAAGGTTCATCTAGGACCCCGTTTTATTTTCTGTCTATATAAACGATCTTCCGTTAAACTCTCATCTGACTGTGAACTATTTTGCAGATGATAGTACAATCATAACAAAAAAAAAAAACACAGGCTCAGTGCTTGTAGATATACAAAACGACCTATAAAACTGGAAACATGGAGTAAACTAAAATCATATGGCTTACCTCCTAAATTTAGAAAGGGGAGGGTGTTATTACCGCCAATGACATTGACAAACAAAGCAATGACAAGACACATGCATTTCAACCACTTGGGTCTTTTTTCAGGGAAAAAAATAAATACATTTAACATTTAAGACAGTACAAACAAAGAACGAAAATGACTCATCTGTTGTTAGTCCATGTGGTGGGGAGAATAGCCGCTAGGCGAAATGACAAGGGGATTATGGGAGGGGAAAAAAGGAGGGGGGGGGTTCGTGGGGGAGGGGGGGGGTTGTGTGATACGATAGGGTTGGTGTCTATTTATGGGGTGGTGGATACTTTGTGACGGTTTTGATAATGGTGGATTGATAAAAAATTTGGTAAGGGGGGGGGGGGGGGGGGGGGGGGGGGGCAAACTGGAAAAAAAAAAAAATTAAATTATATTTAAAGGGGTAAATAAGTACATGAACAAAGAAACTTTAAAATTAAAAAAAAATAAAAAAAAAAAAAATAATAATAATAAATAAAAAATAAATAAATAAATAAATAAAAAAAAAAAGTTTAGGTGAATAAAAAAAATGATTTCGCTGGGTGATGAAAGAGGTGGGGTAGTTATGTGTGGGTATTTTGTGAAAGGGTGTGGTAATGTTAATGGGGGAGGGAAGGGATGGAAGATAAATGGGTGATAAGGTATGTTGGGAGGGGGGGGGGGGGGGAGAGAGAGAAAAAAAAAAAAAGGGAGGGGGGAATGTGTGTGTTTTGGGGGGGGGGGGGGGAGGAAGGGGGGCAAGAAAGGAGAGCTCATATCTCTTCATCCACTAGGGGTGGGGGGTGGGGGTGGGGTGGGAGTTGGGAGGTTCATATTAAATGTGTTTTTAAAAAAAAAAGTAAACAATGCTGTGGGTTTGATGTTTCACTGTAACGGGTGAAATAATGGTTGGCATCAATATGCTGCTGTTGTTGAGAGAAGATAGCAGTATAAAAGAAAAACAGGGTATCATGTGTTCCCACCACACACCACACACACACACACACAACACACAACACACCACCAACACAAACCCCACACACAACCACACACACAAAGGGGGCGGGGGGGGGGGGGGAACACATGTAAAAAATTTGTTCTAGGTGAGTTAAGATCATGTGATCAAGGAGACTAACTGTGGAAAATTTTTTTACAAACACACACACACACACACACACACACACCCCACACACACACACACACCACACACACACAAAAGGGGTAAAATTATTAATTTTTTAAATCAGTCCTAAATGGTGATGTCAAGAGTCAACGGTTAGTGTAGGAAGGATTCTTCTCCGTTCCCTTAGGCAGGAATGGGGAGTACTGGCAGGGCTCTGTATGGTAAAGGCCCTCCAGTGGCAATAAGGTTTTGCATTCTTTCAGTGGTTGGCAGGCCAGGATTCTTCTTTTGGTGTTGTTGGGACTGTTTCCACCCTCCTTTGGGGCTGCATGGATTAATTTGCAGACCCGCCAGGGTGGAGTATTGCAGGATGTTAGAAATAGTCTGGAGTGCCCGGTTTTCTCATATCCAATGATGGTTTCTTCGTTTACTTAGGTGGGAATCCGGAGGTAGTGACGGAGGCTGCTGTATGGGAAGACCCTCCATTTGGTCCCCGCCCCCTTTGTGTGTGGTGTGTTGTGTGGTGTGTTGGTGTGTTGTGTGTGTGGTGGTGTGTGTGTGTGTGTGTGTGCAACAAAATGATACCCTTTTTTTTTCATTGGATCACTGCTATCTTCTCTCAACAAACAGCAGCATATTGATGCCAACACATTATTTCACACCTGTTTAAAAATGAACATCATCCCACAGCAATGTTTACTTTTTTTAAAAAAACACAATTATATGAACCCCCAACCTCCCACCCCCCCCCCCCACCCCCCACCCCAAAGTGGATGAAGAGATATGACTCTCCTCTCTTGCCCCCCTTCCTCCCCCCCCCCCCCCCACCAAAACAAAACATTACCCCCTCCCTTTTTTTTTTTTTTCTCTTCTCACCCCCCCCCCCCCCCCCCCCCCCTCCCAATCATACCTTATCACCCATTTATCTTCCATCCCCTTCCCTCCCTCATTAACATTACCCACACACCTTTCACAACTACCCACACATAACTTTCCACCACCTCTTTCATCACCACGGGAAAACATTTTTTTATTCCCTAAATTTTTTATTTTTTATTTATTTATTTATTTATTATTATTATTTTTTTTTTTTTTTTTTTTTTATTTTTTTTAATTTTAAAGTTTTTCTGTTCATGTACTTATTTACCCCTTCTATATATAATTTAATTTTTTTTTTCCCAGTTTGCCCCCCCCCCCCCCCCCCCCCCTTTCCATTATTATCAATCCACCATTATCCCCAACCGTCCCCAAAGATATCACACCAACCCCCCACTAAACTAGACACACAACCCTATCGTATCACACAACCCCCCCCCCCCCCCACGAACCCCCCCCCCTCCTTTTCCTCTCCCATAAAACCCCCTTGTCATTTCCGCCTAGCGGCTATTCTCCCCCACCACATGGCTAACAACAGTTTAGCATTTTCGTTCTTTGTTTGTACTGTCTTAAATGTTAAATGTGATTTTTTTTTTTCGCCTGAAGAAGACCCAAATGGTTGAAAAGCATCGTGTCTTGTCTGTGCTTTGTTTGTCAATGTCATTGGCGGTAACTAACACCCTCTCTTTTTTAAATTTTGCTTCGTTCTCCGCCGTCAGTCACTCCATTTTGAAACTCTACATCCTAAAAATCTAAGTTAATGATAATTACCACTAGACAAAAACGCCAAAAAACTTCAAAACTGGCTTAAGCAAAATAAAAATAAACGACAGTGTTATAGAAGAGGTTAACTGTCACAAACTGCTTGGTCTAACAATTGACAACAATCTTTCCTGGTCAGTACACATTTCTGCCACTCACGCGTAAACTTTCTAAGAAATTATTTCAGTTTAACAGAATAAAACACTTTCTCGATCAACACACTAGAAAATTATTTTTTCCATGCATATTTACAACCAGATTTCGACTAAGCATCTACAATATGGGATATGGCTAGTAAAAACTGTCCTTAAACCCTTAGAAAGCATTTACCAGGGGTTCTAAACAAACTTATACTTCTAAAATCATCTTCCCTACTAATTCATGACTACAAAACATTACATATTCTTCCGTTTCAATTGAGATGTCAATTCAATAAAGCAGTATTTTTTTTTACAAAATAAGTTCATGGACTTGCTCCATCATATCTCTACAAAACTCCAAAAGACAAATACGAGACAAAGAGAGAATACAACTTCCCCTCCTAGAACTGATCTGATATGACTTTCTTATATTCAGGCGGTAAACAATGGAACAATTTCCCCTGATGGCTTTAAAACAAAAAATTCCCTTTGGGCACCCCTTCAAAAGCTGCTACCAAGATTACTTTTTTAAAAACATTATAATAATAATTCCTTTTGCTTATTGTTCATGTAAATGGCATTACTCAAAGTTTTCATTTTTCCCAGATGATGACCTTTTCCCTCTTTTCTCTCCTCTCTCTCTCCCTTTTCTCCTCTCCCCCCTCTCCCCCCTTTTCTCTTTCAGTTGTACTTATATGTACAAGTAGGAATGTACTGCATACGTTTTAAAGTAATATATTTAATTATATTATATAAATAATAGATATTATGTCTTTTTTTATATAATGACCTGCCCCCTTTGTTTTTTTTTGTTTATTGATCCCGCCCCTTTTTTAAAATTTTTAATTTATTAAAATTGTCATACTGATATTATTGTTATTATTTTCTTTTACTGCTTTTTTTTGGTTTTTGTTTAATTTGGGGATGTGGTTTCTTTGTTTTTAGGTTTTTGAAAAAAATTTTTGAAATGTTAAAATTATTTTTCCTCTTTAAAGTTTCAGTTTCTTTTTTCAGATTTCTCTCCCCCCCCCTTTTCCCCTTTCCCCCCCCCCCCCTCTCTCCCCCCCCCCCCTCCCCCCTCTCCCCCCCCCCCTCCCCCCCCCCCTCCCCCCTCTTCCCCCTCCCCCCCCCCTTTCCCCCCCCCCCCCCCCCCCCCCCCCCTTTTTTTTTTACTTACTTACTTTTTCCCCGCCCTGTTCCCAAACTTCCTACCTTGTGAATTTCTGAAGAGATCAAGGTTTAAAGGAAAAAGTTTAAAACCAAATAAAGACCAAAGGTGACGGTGGACCAAACCAAAAATTGTCCCTTTTACCCCCCAGGCGAAGGGTTAGCCCCCGCGGTTTTTCCGGGCGGGGGGGTCTTTTTTTAAAATTCCGTCAACCCATTCTTTTGGGGGTATCTTTCTCCCCCCGATCGGTTTTTCCCCAAAAAGAGGGCCCCTTCCCCTTTGGGCTAGTGGGAAAGACTTGAACCTAGGGGTCGGTTTATCCGCTTGGGGGAGCGTCTCTCCCCTGTTTTTTCATTTCCTGCCAAAAACCAATGTGTATTCCCCGGGCGGGATGCCGAAATAAGTGAAATGACTATATTCACCTTTAAGGGCGCAATCTCAAAAAAGCAAGAACAAAAACCCCCGTAGCATCATCTTTACAACCCTTTTTCCGGTCCGATAGATTAAAAAAAGATCAACTTTTTTGGGCCCTTCATGCCCCCCCCCCAAATGGTGACCAAAATTTCGATTCCTCCCCAAAATTTTCCCCCCCTTGGTTTGGTTTTTTGGGGTTTGGGGTCCCGGGTTTTAGGGGAAATTCCCGGGCTGTCGTTGGTTTGAAAATTTTTCGTAAGGGGTTCCCCTGGAGGGGGAGCTCATTAGGGCCCGAGGACAAACCAGCAATGGGCGTTTTGGAAGGGGAGCGGGGGAAAAAGGATGTAGTAGTGGAATCCTGCATACAACAGTCAAACAGGTACCGCTAAGATCACCAAATGATTGGCAGAAAATGCAGTGCCCCCCTCTGGTGGGTTGCCCTGATTTTAATGCTCTTTGGATCGCCGGGCGGGGGGGGAGGCCAGGTTTTGGGGTGCGGAGGGGGGGAATTGGAATTTTAAGGGGGTTGAGTGCACTGGCACTGAATGGGGGACGGGGAGATGAAACAGAAAAAAAAAAAAAAAAAAAAAAAAAAAAAAAAAAAAAAAGAAAAGGAAAAGCTTCCTTTTTTTATTCAGTGGGTGTGGGTTTGGTTCAGATTTCGCTAGTGTGCCCGTCCCCCTTTGGAAAAAATGAGCCCTCTCCCGTCTCTGTCTTCTGTCTGTCTGCCGCCCCCCCTGTCTGTCTGGGGTGTGGTTTTCCGTCTGTCTGTTTCTCTCTCTCTCCCCCCCCTTTTTTTTTCCCTTTTTTTTTTTCTCTGAGTTTTTGAAAAAAGAAAAAATGGGCCCGACAGAAAAAAAGGGGACAAAAACATTAACACACAAAATCAAACATGATACCCACCTACTAACCTTGTGTGTGTGAAAAATTTTGTGGGGGGTGTGTGGGGGTGTGTTTTGTGTGTGTGTGTGTGGGGGGTGGTGTGTGTGTGTGGGGTTTGGGCCCCGTGTGCGTGTGTGCTTTTCGTGGGGGGTGTGTGTGGCGGTGTGGGTGTGTGTCTGTTGTCGTGGTGTGTCTGCCCCGTTGTGTGTGCCTACCGCACGTGCATGTTGTCGTGCGTGCGTGCATTTTTTGCGTGCTTTTCGTGCCTGCGTGTGTGTGTGGGTGTGTGTGTGTTTTGGTTGTGTGTGTGTGGTGTGGTGTGTGTGGGGGGTGTGCGCAACTTTAAATATCTCCCCTTTTCCCCCCCATTTAACTTTAAAACCCTTTTAAAAAAAAAGGAAAACCCCCTTTTGGTCCGTGGTTAGAACGGTGCAAAAAGGGGGTTTTTGATGTGAGTTCAAAACCCCCCAATGGAGTTGAAAATTTTCTCCCCCTTCAAAGCGTTCCTGTGAACCCAAAAAAGAAAAAAGGGGGCCTGATAAAGTCAGGTTTTTAAAAGGGGCGGGGGGGAAAAAGGGGGGGTGGGGTGGGCTGCGCCCTCCACATGCGTGCCCCAAAAAACGCTGAAACCCCCTGACCGTTGACTGCCCCCTTTCGCTCGTTGGCTATGCGTTTTTTACATTTTAAAACCCCAACTATAAATTTTAAAAGGACGCGCGCGTACGCATGTGTGTGTGTTTTTGTGTGTGGGGTGTGTGTGTGTGTGTGGTGGTGTGTGTGTTTTGTGTGTGTGTGTGTTTTTGGGGGAAATTTTTGGGGGTGTGTGTGTGTGTGTGGTGTGTTTTGTGTGTGTGTGTGTGTTTTGGTGTGTGTGTGTGTTTTTTTTTATTACACCCTCTAACAAGGAGAAGGAAAAAGCAGAATAGAAAATGGTTCCCTTTTTGTTTTAAAATAAAGGTGCAAAAAATTTTTCAAAATTGTTTTTTTTTAAAAAAAATTTTTTTAAAAAAAGGGCAATAGATTCCGGAAATACTTTTCCAAAAATGTGCACATGCAAACGGCACACAAAAAAAAGGGGGAAAAGCACATTTGTTTGTGCATCTATGATTTAAACTTTACAACATTCTTTTTTGGGTTTTGGGGGTTTTAAAACATAAAATTTTCACACTTTTTTTTTTTGTTTTCAAAAAGGGGAAAGGGAAAAACTGTTATCAGTTACCAAGGAAGTAAAAAAAATCCTGATACATAAACAGTAACAAGTTCTGTAAATGTCTTCGTGGGGTAAAAAGGGGAAAAACCCGTTCCACCCAAAAAACCAAAACCCAAAAAAATAAAAAAACGGGGATGCCTAAACAAAAAAAAAAAGTTCTGTCCTGGTAGTTTTAAATGTGGTGCATGCGCGTTGTGTGTGTGTGTGTGTGTGTGGGGTGTTGGTGTGTAGTGGTGTGTGGTGGGGTTTTTGTGTTTTTTTGTTTTTTGTAAACCCCTCCGCACCCCGGGTAAAATTTTTTATGTTTTGTGCTTGTGGTGGGGTGTGTGTGTGTGTGTGGGGTGTGCGGCGGCGTGCGTGCGTGCTTTTCGTGCGTGCGTGCGTGCGTGGTGGTGTGTTTTGGGGGGGTTTTGTGTGTTTTTGGGGGGGGCGGTGCGTGCGTGCGTGCGTAGGGGGGGTTGTCGTGGTGGTGTGTGTGTGGTGTGTGGGGTTTTGTGGTGTGTGTGTTGTGTATGTGTGTGTTGTGCAGGGTGGGGGTGTTTTTGAGGGGTATGTGTGTGTGCTTTTCGTGTGTCCCCCCCTTGGGGGCCCGCGGGGAGCGCGCGTTTTTTGTGTATGGGGTGGGTATGGGCGAGCGCGTTTAAAAAAGGGGCGGGTTTGGGGGGTTTTTTGTATCCATGCTCACCTGCGGCATGAACTCCTGATTAAGAATGCAACTTTACATTTCCCCGCGCGCCCCTGTGTGCCAAAAGGTTGCGCCTCACGGGCTGCATGAAAGCTTTTTGGGGGGTGCACAAAAATGCTTAACCCCGTTTTTCAAAGAGGTCCAGGCTGAGAAAACCCCCTTTTTTTATGTCATTGGGCGGTTTTTACACAAAAATAGCTGATTGGGGAAAAACATCCAAAAAGAGCTCTCACAAGTCCATGAGAAATGGCTGGCCAAAAACCCACGTGAAATAAATGGCCAGGGGGACCTTTGCCTCTGAATATTTAAAAAGGGGGCTCATGATCAAAAGTTTTGTAACTTTGGGGTTTGGGGGGGGGTGGGGAAGGGGAACATTTGGGGAAAAAGGGGGGGGGGGGGGGCTGTTGTGTTTTTTAAAAAAACGTTTAATACTGGGGGCTTCAAAAACTTTTTTAACAACAACGGACAAACCCCCAATTTTTCCCCTTTTTTTTTTTTTTTTGCAAAAGGCTGGGGGGAAAAATTTTTGGGAAAAAGGGGCCTTTTTGGGAAGGGGGGGGGTGGATGATTGGGGGGGTGGGGGGGAAACGGGGGGAGATGGGGGTTGGGGGGGGGGGGGGCCTAGTTGGAGTGGACGGCCAGTGGTGGGGTTTGGGGGTTTTTTTCTCATCAAAAAACCCTGTATTGATGGAAATTTTTTTAGTTTTTAAAAAACCCCCCCCGTATTGGAGTTTTAAAAAGGGGGGTTTTGACCCAGAAGGGAAGACTGAAAAACCCAAAGTTTTTGTTTTCTCACCCAAATGGATGGGTCTTTGGGGGACAGCTCAAAAGTGCTGACCCACCCCTGCCGGGTCTGTCTTTCCCCAAAAGGCCCCGGTTGACGCTGAGGGAAGCTTTGAAAGGAAAAGTGGAAACAATCCGTTTGGCATAAACCCCCCAAACCCCAAAAATTTTAAATTTTTAAAGGGGAAAAAAACATTTTCATCATCTTCATCCTCACTGTGCGTTAACCCCCCCTGTATAATTTTGAGGCTTTTTATGCCTTGATTTTCTTTTTGCCTATTTCCTTTTATTTCCAAAATTTTTCCCCCTTGTGTTTTTCGGCAATTTTTGTGGGGACTGTTATTAAATGGACATGATGGGCGCCCTCCAAAAAAAAAAGGGGGGAAAAGGGGGGGAAGGGGGGAGGGAGGAGGGGCCCCCCTTTTAAAAAAATTTTTATGAATAAAAACAAGCTTTGGGGTTTTTGTAACGACTCGTAAGAGGGGGTTTAAATGCTTTTTTCAAAGAACCCAAAACATTTTTTTAAAATAAGCGGCTCTGTAAGAGGTGACTGAAAATTCTTAAAAAAAGCAAGAAAAATTTTTTTGAAACCGGGGGTCTGTAAAAAGGGGGCCCTTTGGGGAGTACCTGGATCAGATCAAACCACCCCCCAAAACCCAAAAAAATGACCCAGCAGACATGCTGGGCCCCCCTTTCCCCCTAGGGGGGGCCTCGTGGTGCCTAGTAATTTTGCTTCCTGAGAACTCTTGTTTTTTGGGGGGACCCCCAAACCCCCCCAAATCAAGTTAAAAAACCCGGGGAAAATTGAAAGGGTAAAGTGATGCCAAAAAAAAGGGGGGAAATTTTGGCAAATAAAAAAGGCCCCCAAAAACAAAAACCATGGACTTTTTTTAAAAATACTTTTTTATCCTTTGATCTTTTGACGTTCAAAAAAAATTTTGGGAGGGGTTTTTTTTTGTTTTTTTTTTTTGCTGTTTTTTTTTAAAAAGCAATATTCTCCATACTCAGCACTGCAAACGGTAAAAAAAAAAGCCCACAATTTTGTAAACGTTTAAATGTTTCAAGGGGGAAAATTTAAATGTAAATATTTCGCCCCCCTTGGAGTAAAAATCAAATTTTTTTCAAGAAACCCCCAAAACCTGGGGGTTTTTTTTAAAAAACCAGATTCTTCAAAAGGTTGTTTTTTTTTTGGGGGGTTTGTTGCTGTTGTTGTTGTTTTTTGTTGTTGTGGTTGTCGTTTTTGGTTGTTGTTGTTGTTTTTTTTTGGTTTTTTTGGGTTTTTTTGTGATGTTGTTGTTAATGTTGTTGTTGAAAAAAAAAGGGGAACAACTTTTTTTAAAAAAGTAAATGCCGAAACAGTTTCTTTGGGGTTTTTTTAAAAGCCCGAAAAAATAGCCCAAAAACAACAGGGGGGGCCCCTCTGGTTTTTCCATTTTTCTCCCCAATGAACTGTGGAGAATAACGTATGCACAAACACACAGACGGACGTAAAAAAAAAACTCGTGGGGGGAGGGGGGCCCCGCACGGGAGTCCTCAGAAGAGAAGCCCCCTTAAAGGGGAAGGGGGTTTTTTTGGGGCCCTTTTTCTCCTGAAACTCTAGGGGGGTTGGGCCACACCCGGTTCATGACTCCGGATGTCCCTCTGCTCCCCCTTTTTTTTCCCCCCCTTGGACGAGCCAAGGGGGATTCGAACCCATGTACTTTTTTTTCCCCCTCAGTTTTTTTGGGCACCCTTTTGGGGGCCCCTGACAGAGAAGAAGTTTTTCCCCCCCCCTTTGACTTCAGTAGTAAAAATTTTTCCCAAAAATGGCTAATGTCATTTTAAATTTTTTTTCCCCTTTTGGGGGGTGTAAAACCATCTGCCGTCACCAGGGCCCCCTTTTATCTTCTGGTTTTTTTTTAACCCCATGCAGCAGCCTGGGGGCCCCCCTCCCGAAACCCTTTGGGGGAAAAATTTTTGAAAAACTGGTAAGGTATTCCGTTTGGCCCGGGATGATTTGGCTTTGGCTTTGTCCCACCAACCCCTTTTTTATTTTCCCCCCAAATTGGAGGCTTGCCATTGAAAATGTTTTCCCCCCGGGGGTTGGCCCCCACCAACCCCCTTTTTTTTCGAGTGGTGCTTTGCTCTTTGGGGGCAGAGTTTTTTTCCTCAGATGCTCCCCAAAAAACCCTTTTTCCACTTAGGGCCCCCCAAAAATTTTTGGGCCCCGCTAAAACCCCGTTTTTGGGGGCCCCCAAAATGGAAGGGGTCTCTAAAAAAGCGCTCTTTTTGTCTTCTTCTTTTTGCTCTTCCTCTTCCTCGCAGATTTCCCCTTTGGGGGGGGGGGGGGGAGGGAAAATGTTTTTTTCTTTCGGGTTTTTTTCCACATTTTTCCCAAAAACCTTGTTTTTTTTCCCCCGGGGGATTTTCGGTCTTCTTTTCTCTTGAGGTTTTTCTTTTGACCCTGATCTTGCCCCTCTTTTTTGGCGTCTGGATTTTTTTTGGGGGTTTTTTCCCCCCTTTTTTGGGGGGTTTTGCTCCATGGCGCCCCCCATGTAAATTTTCACAATGCCCCCCAAAAAAGGGATTTTGGGGGTTCCCCGGGGGGTTTTTCCCCCAAACAGTGCATCGGTCTTTGGGATTTTTGAACCCCAGTTTCCCCCAATCTTCGTTTCGTTTTCTCGGGGCAGGTTGGGGTTTCGGGGGGCCGGGGCCCTCGAGGGCCTTTTAAAAAATTCCCCCTTTTTCCAAACCCCAAAAGGGGGTGGATGCCCCTTTGGCCCCGGGGGGTTTAAATCCGGGCCCCTTTGGGTTTTTCCCCACGTCTTTTTCTGCTGAGGGGAGTGCGCGGGGCTGCTAAAACCCGGGGGGAGTTTTTCACACACCCCCCTCTTTGTTCTGGGATTTTCCCCTGCCAGGGGGGGTAGCGAAACGCTTCCACAGAAAACAGGGGGAAAAAACCATTTGGCCCCTGTTCATAGTCCGTATATTACTTCTATTTTTTTCCGATTAAAATTTTTCAGACCGAAAGGGGGAAAAAGGGGGAAAAAAATTTTTTTTTTTTAAGTGGTTTTATGATGATTGTTTTTAGGGGGTTTTTTCTTGTTGTTTTTGGGGTTGCTGCTGTTGCTGGTGGGGTGCTGCTGCTGCTGCGCTGTGCTGCTGCTGCTGGGTGGGTTTTGCTGTTGTTGTTTTGTTTGGGGTTTTTTTGTTGTTGGTGATGTTGTTGTTTTTTTCTTCTTTTTTTTTCTTCTTCTTTCTTCTTTTTCTTCTTTCTTCTTCTTCTTCTTTTTTCGCTTGTTGATGTTGTTGGGGTTGCGTTGTTGTTTTTGTTGTTGTTGTTGTTGGGGTTTTTTTGTTTCCCCTTCTTCTTCTTCTTCTTTTTTCTTCTTCTTCTTTCCCAAAAATTTTGTTTTTCTTCTTCTTTTTCTTCTTTTCTTCTTCTTCTTTCTTTAGGGGGTCTTAAGGCTTTTTAACAGTTTTTTTTACTTCCCGACGCGGAAGGAGGTGGAAGGTGTCGGGGTTTTTTAGGCTATGGCACGTTCGTGTTTACTGCTTTTTAAAGCATTGCACTGTAAGTAAAGCACTGTAATGTGTCGCTGGTTTTTTCACTGCATAAAATTTTTGGGTTTTTTTTCACTGTTTTAGTTCAAGTACCTACGAAATTGCATACGCCTTGTAAAAACCCCCGTGAGTATGATTTTTAAAAAAAACGATACAAATAGAAAAAAAATATAAAACCCCAAAAACACACACACTCCCCCACACACAAAACACACCCCACACACACACACACAAAAAACCCCAAAACCACACACCACGCACGCCCCGCACGCACGCACGCACGCAGCACGCACGGGAAGGGACGCACGCACCCACA
>JAMYXO010004423.1:5000-15000 GCA_033310375.1 Conus canariensis | reverse complement strand
ATCTGTGTATGTGTAAGACTGTGTGTAAGAGTAAGTGTGTGTGTAAGTGTAAGTGTGTGTGTAAGTGTGTGTAAGTTGAAGTGTGCGTGTGTGTGTAAGTGTGTGTAAGTGTAAGTGTGTGTAAGTGTAAGTATGTGTGTAAGTGTAAGTGTCAGTGTGTTTCTAACTGTGTAAGTGCAAGTGTGTATGTGTGTAAGTGTAAGTGTAGGTGTGTAAGTGTATGTGTAGCTGTAAGTGTGTGTAAATGTAAGTGTGTAAATCTAAGTGTAAGTGTGTCACTATAAGTGTCTAAGTCTAAGTGTGTAAGTGTCAGTGTATAAGTGTGAGTGTAAGTGTAAGCGTGAGTAAGTGTTAGTGTGTGTAAGTGTGTGTAAGTGTGTGTAAGTGTGTGTGTAAGTGTGTGTAAGTGTGAATGTAAGTGTGTAACTGTAAGTGTAAGTGTGGATGTAAGTGTGTGACTGTAAGTGTAAGTGTGCATGTGTGTGTAAGTGTAAGTGTAAGTGTGTGTAAGCGTGTGTGCGTGTAAGTGTAAGTGTATGTGTGTGTAAGTGTGTGTAAGTGTAAGTGTGTGTGTGTGTAAGTGTAAGTGTGCAACTGTGTCTAAGTGTAACATTGTAAGTATCAGTGTGTAAGTGTAACTGTGTGTATGCAAGTGTGTGAAAGTGTAAGTGTGCGTGTGTAAGTGTCAGTGTGTGTGTAAGTGAAAATGTGTGTAAGTGTAAGTGTAAGCGTGTGTAAGTGTGTGTAATTGTGAATGTAAGTGTGTAACTGTAGGTGTAAGTGTGGATGTAAGTGTGTTACTGTAAGTGTAAGTATGTAAGTGTAAGTGTGTGTAAGTGTAAGTGTGTGTAAGTGTAAGTGGGAATGTAAGTGTAAGTGTGTGTAAGTATAAGTTTTGGGTGCGTAAGTGTAAATGTGTAAGTGTAAGTTTGTGTAAGTGTGTAAGCGTAAGTGTGTAAGTGTAAGTGTATAAGTGTTAGTGTGTAAGTGTGTGTAAGTGTGTAAGTGTAAGTGTGTCTGTGTGTAACTGTAAGTGTAGGTGTGTGTAAGCGTATGTTCGTGTAAGTGTATGTGTAAGTATGTGTAAGTGTAACTGTGTGTGTAAGTGTAAGTCTGTGTCTGTGTGTAAGCGTATGTTCGTGTAAGTGTATGTGTAAGTATGTGTAAGTGTAACTGTGTGTATAAGTGTAAGTCTGTGTCTGTAAGTGTAAGTGTGTAAGTGTAAGTGTAAGTGTGTGTGGTTAAGTTTAAGTGTGTGTGTAAGTGTAAGTGTGTGTGTGTAAGTGTAAGGGCGTGTGTGTGTGTAAGTGTAAGTGTGTGTGTGTAGATGTATGTGTAAGTGTAAGTGTAAGTGTGTGTACGTGTAGATCTAAGTGTGTAAATGTAAGTGTGAGTGTTACTGTAAGTGTAAGTGTGTAGTGTAAGTGTAAATGTCTGTGTGTGTAAGTGTGCGTATTTAAGTGTGTGTGTGTAAGTGTAAGTGTCTGTGTAAGTGTAAGTGTTTCTAAGTCTAAGTGTGTGTAAGTGTAAGTGTGTGAAAGTGGAAGTGTGTGTAAGTGTAAGAGTGTGTGTAAGTGTAAGTGTGTGTGTAAGTGTAAGTGTGTGCGTAAGTGTCTGTGTAAGTGTGTAAGTGTAAGTGTGTAAGTGTAAGTGTGTAAGTGTAAGCGGGTGTAAGTGTGTGTAAGTGTGTGTGAGTGTAAGTGTAAGTATGTAAGTGTGTGAAAGTTAAAGTGTGTGTAAGTGTGTACGTGTAAGTGTACTTGTAAGTGTGTAAGTGTGTGTGTAAGTGTCGTAAGTGTAAGTGTGTGTAAGTGTAATTGTGCGAGTAAGTGTGTGTGTAAGTGTGTGTAAGTGTAAGTGTAGGTGTGTAAGTGTATGTGTAGCTGTAAGTGTGTGTAAATGTAAGTGTGTAAATCTAAGTGTAAGTGTGTCACTATAAGTGTCTAAGTCTAAGTGTGTAAGTGTCAGTGTATTAGTGTGAGTGTGAGTGCAAGCGTGTGTAAGTGTAAGTGTAAGTGTGTGTAAGTGTGTGTAAGTGTGAATGTAAGTGTTTAACTGTAAGTGTAAGTGTGGATGTCAGTGTGTAACTGTAAGTGTAAGTGCGTATGTGTGTGTAAGTGTGAGTGTAAGTGTGTGTAAGCGTGTGTGCGTGTAAGTGTAAGTGTGTGTAATTGTGTGTAAGTGTAAGTGTGTGTGTAAGTGTAAGTGTGCAACTGTGTCTAAGTGTAACATTGTAAGTATCAGTGTGTAAGTGTAACTGTGTGTATGTAAGTGTGTGTAAGTGTAAGTGTGTGTGTAAGTGTAAGTGCGTGTTGTGTGTGTAAGTGTAGGTGTGTGTGTAAATGTGTGTAGGTGTGTGTGCAACTGAAAGTTTAAATGTGTGTAAGTGTAAGTCTAAGTGTGTAAGTGTAAGTGTGTGTAAGTGTCTAAGTGTAAGTGTAAGTGTCTGTGTAAGTGCGTAAGTGTAAGTGTGCGTGTGTAAGCGTAAGTGTGTGTGTAAGTGAAAATGTGTGTAAGTGTAAGTGTGTGTAAGTATGTAAGTGTAAGTGTAAGTGTCTGTGTAAGTGCGTAAGTGTAAGTGTGCGTGTGTAAGCGTAAGTGTGTATAAGTGAAAATGTGTGTAAGTGTAAGTGTAAGCGTGTGTAGGTGTGTGTAAGTGTGAATGTAAGTGTGTAACTGTAAGTGTAAGTGTGGATGTAAGTGTGTAACTGTAAGTGTAAGTGTGTATGTGTGTGTAAGAGTGAGTATAAGTGTGTGTAAGCGTGTGTGCGTGTAAGTGTAAGTGTGAATGTTACTGTAAGTGTAATTGTGTAAGTGTAAGTGTAAATGTCTGTGTGTGTAAGTGTGCATATTTAAGTGTGTGTGTAAGTGTCTGTGTAAGTGTAAGTGTAAGTGTTTCTAAGTCTAAGTGTGTGTGTAAATGTAAGTGTGTGTGTAAGTGTGTGTGTAAGTGTAAGTGTGCGTGTAAGTGTAAGTGTATGTAAGTGTGTCTAAGTGTAAGAGTGTGTAAGTGTTTGTAAGTGTAAGTGTGTGTGTAAGTGTAAGTGTGTGTTTGTTCGTAAGTGTAAGTTTGTAAGTGTAAGTGTGTGTAAGTGAAAGTGTGTGTAAGTGTAAGTTTAAGTGTAAGTGTAAGTGGGTGTAAGTGTAAGTGTGTAAGTGTAAGTATCTGTGTAATGTGTAAGACTCTGTGTAAGCGTAAGTGTGTGTGTAAGTGTAAGTGTGTGTGTAAGTGTGTGTAAGTTGAAGTGTGCATGTGGTGTAAGTGTGTGTGTGTAAGTGTAAGTGTGTGTAAGTGTAAGTGTGTGTGTAAGTGTAAGTGTCAGTGTGTTTCTAACTGTGTAAGTGCAAGTGTGTATGTGTGTAAGTGTAAGTGTAGGTGTGTAAGTGTAATGTGTAGCTGTAAGTGTGTGTAAATGTAAGTGTGTAAATCTAAGTGTAAGTGTGTCACTGTAAGTGTCTAAGTCTAAGTGTGTAAGTGTCAGTGTATAAGTGTGAGTGTAAGTGTAAGCGTGTGTAAGTGTGTGTAAGTGTGTGTAAGTGTGTGTAAGTGTGAATGTAAGTGTGTTACTGTAAGTGTAAGTGTGGATGTAAGTGTGTAACTGTAAGTGTAAGTGTGCATGTGTGTGTGCGTGTAAGTGTAAGTGTGTGTAAGCGTGTGTAAGTGTAAGTGTAAGTGTAAGTGTAAGTGTGTGTAAGTGTAAGTGTGTGTGTAAGTGTAAGTGTGCAACTGTGTCTAAGTGTAACATTGTAAGTATCAGTGTGTAAGTGTAACTGTGTGTATGCAAGTGTGTGAAAGTGTAAGTGTGCGTGTGTAAGTGTCAGTGTGTGTGTAAGTGAAAATGTGTGTAAGTGTAAGTGTAAGCGTGTGTAAGTGTGTGTAATTGTGAATGTAAGTGTGTAACTGTAAGTGTAAGTGTGGATGTAAGTGTGTTACTGTAAGTGTAAGTGTGTAAGTGTAAGTGTGTGTAAGTGTAAGTGTGTGTAAGTGTAAGTGGGTATGTAAGTGTAAGTGTGTGTAAGTATAAGTTTAGGTGCGTAAGTGTAAATGTGTAAGTGTAAGTTTGTGTAAGTGTGTAAGCGTAAGTGTGTAAGTGTAAGTGTATAAGTGTTAGTGTGTAAGTGTGTGTAAGTGTGTAAGTGTAAGTGTGTCTGTGTGTAACTGTAAGTGTAGGTGTGTGTAAGCGTATGTTCGTGTAAGTGTATGTGTAAGTATGTGTAAGTGTAACTGTGTGTGTAAGTGTAAGTCTGTGTCTGTGTGTAAGCGTATGTTCGTGTAAGTGTATGTGTAAGTATGTGTAAGTGTAACTGTGTGTATAAGTGTAAGTCTGTGTCTGTAAGTGTAAGTGTGTAAGTGTAAGTGTAAGTGTGTGTGGTTAAGTTTAAGTGTGTGTGTAAGTGTAAGGGCGTGTGTGTGTGTAAGTGTAAGTGTGTGTGTGTAGATGTATGTGTAAGTGTAAGTGTAAGTGTGTGTACGTGTAGATCTAAGTGTGTAAATGTAAGTGTGAGTGTTACTGTAAGTGTAAGTGTGTAAGTGTAAGTGTAAATGTCTGTGTGTGTAAGTGTGCGTATTTAAGTGTGTGTAAGTGTAAGTGTACCTGTAAGTGTGTAAGTGTGTGTGTAAGTGTCTGTAAGTGTAAGTGTGTGTATGTGTAATTGTGCGTGTAAGTGTGTAAGTGCGCGTGTAAGTGTGTGTAAGTGTAAGTGTAAGTGTGTAAGTGTATGTGTAGCTGTAAGTGTGTGTAAATGTAAGTGTGTAAAATCTAAGTGTAAGTGTGTCACTGTAAGTGTCTAAGTCTAAGTGTGTAAGTGTCAGTGTGTAAGTGTGAGTGTGAGTGTAAGCGTGTGTAAGTGTAAGTGTGTGTAAGTGTGTGTGAGTGTGAATGTAAGTGTGTAACTGTAAGTGTAAGTGTGGATGTAAGTGTGTAACTGTAAGTGTAAGTGTGGATGTGTGTGTGTGTAAGTGTGAGTGTAAGGTGTGTGTAAGCGTGTGTGCGTGTAAGTGTAAGTGTGTGTAAGTGTGTTTAAGTGTAAGTGTGTGTGTAAGTGTAAGTGTGCAACTGTGTCTAAGTGTAACAGTGTAAGTATCAGTGTGTAAGTGTAACTGTGTGTATGCAAGTGTGTGAAAGTGTTAGTGTGCGTGTGTAACTGTCAGTGTGTGTGTAAGTGAAAATGTTGTGTAAGTGTAAGTGTAAGCGTGTGTAAGTGTGTGTAAGTGTGAATGTAAGTGTGTAACTGTAAGTGTAAGTGTGGATGTAAGTGTGTTACTGTAAGTGTAAGTGTGTAAGTGTAATTGTGTGTAAGTGTAAGTGTGTGTAAGTGTAAGTGGGTTTGTAAGTGTAAGTATGTGTAAGTATAAGTTTAGTTGCGTAAGTGTAAATGTGTAAGTGTAAGTTTGTGTAAGTGTGTAAGTGTAAGTGTGTAAGTGTATAAGTGTAAATGTGTAAGTGTGTGTAAGTGTGTAAGTGTAAGTGTGTCTGTGTGTAAGTGTAAGAGTGTGTAACCGTATGTTCGTGTAAGTGTATGTGTAAGTATGTCTAAGTGTAACTGTGTGTATAAGTGTAAGTCTGTGTACTGTAAGTGTAAGTGTGTAAGTGTAAGTGTGTGTGGTTAAGTTTAAGTGTGTGTAAGTGTAAGTGTGTGTGTTAGTGTAAGGGTGTGTGTGTGTGTAAGTGTAAGTGTGTGTGTGTAGATGTATGTGTAAGTGTAAGTGTGTGTAAGTGTAGATCTAAGTGTGTAAATGTAAGTGTGAGTGTTACTGTAAGTGTAAGTGTGTATGTGTGTAAGTGTAAGTGTAAGTGTGTGTAAGCGTGTGTGCGTGTAAGTGTAAGTGTGTGTAAGTGTGTGTAAGTGTAAGTGTGTGTGTAAGTGTAAGTGTGCAACTGTGTCTAAGTGTAACATTGTAAGTATCAGTGTGTAAGTGTAACTGTGTGTATGCAAGTGTGTGAAAGTGTAAGTGTGCGTGTGTAAGTGTCAGTGTGTGTAAGTGAAAATGTGTGTAAGTGTAAGCGTGTGTAAGTGTAAATGTTAGTCTAAGTGTGTAAGTGTAAGTGTGTGTAAGTGTAAGTTTGTGTCTGTAAGTGTAAGTGTATAAGTGTAAGTGTGTGCGTAAGTGTAAGTGTTTGTGTAAGTGTAAGTGTGTAAGTGTAAGTGTGTAAGTGTAAGTGTAGGTGTTAGTGTAAGTGTGTAAGTGTGTGAAAGTGTGTGTGAGTGTAAGTGTAAGTATGTAAGTGTGTGTAAGTTAAAATGTGTGTGTAAGTGTGTAAGTGTAAGTGTACGTGTAAGTGTGTGTGTAAGTGTCTGTAAGTGTAAGTGTGTGTATGTGTAATTGTGCGTGTAAGTGTATAAGTGCGCGTGTAAGTGTGTGTAAGTGTAAGTGTAAGTGTGTAAGTGTATGTGTAGCTGTAAGTGTGTGTAAATGTAAGTGTGTAAATCTAAGTGTAAGTGTGTCACTGTAAGTGTCTAAGTCTAAGTGTGTAAGTGTCAGTGTGTAAGTGTGAGTGTGAGTGTAAGCGTGTGTAAGTGTAAGTGTGTGTAAGTGTGTGTAAGTGTGAATGTAAGTGTGTAACTGTAAGTGTAAGTGTGGATGTAAGTGTGTAACTGTAAGTGTAAGTTGATGTGTGTGTAAGTGTGAGTGTAAGTGTGTGTAAGCGTGTGTGCGTGTAAGTGTAAGTGTGTGTAAGTGTGTAAGTGTAATTTGTGTGTAAGTGTAAGTGTGCAACTGTGTCTAAGTGTAACAGTGTAAGTATCAGTGTGTAAGTGTAACTGTGTGTATGCAAGTGTGTGAAAGTGTAAGTGTGCGTGTGTAACTGTCAGTGTGTGTGTAAGTGAAAATGTGTGTAAGTGTAAGTGTAAGCGTGTGTAAGTGTGTGTAAGTGTGAATGTAAGTGTGTAACTGTAAGTGTAAGTGTGGATGTAAGTGTGTTACTGTAAGTGTAAGTGTGTAAGTGTATTGTGTGTAAGTGTAAGTGTGTGTAAGTGTAAGTGGGTTTGTAAGTGTAAGTATGTGTAAGTATAAGTTTAGGTTCGTAAGTGTAAATGTGTAAGTGTAAGTTTGTGTAAGTGTGTAAGTGTAAGTGTGTAAGTGTATAAGTGTAAATGTGTAAGTGTGTGTAAGTGTGTAAGTGTAAGTGTGTCTGTGTGTAAGTGTAAGTGTGTGTAAGCGTATGTTCGTGTAAGTGTATGTGTAAGTATGTGTAATGTAACTGTGTTATAAGTGTAAGTCTGTGTCTGTAAGTGTAAGTGTAAGTGTAAGTGTGTGTGGTTAAGTTTAAGTGTGTGTAAGTGTAAGTGTGTGTGTGTTAGTGTAAGGGCGTGTGTGTGTGTAAGTGTAAGTGTGTGTGTGTAGATGTATGTGTAAGTGTAAGTGTGTGTAAGTGTAGATCTAAGTGTGTAATTAAGTGTGAGTGTTACTGTAAGTGTAAGTGTGTAAGTGTAAGTGTAAATGTCTGTGTGTAAGTGTGCGTATTTAAGTGTGTGTAAGTGTAAGTGTCTGTTTAAGTGTAAGTGTAAGTGTTTCTAAGTCTAAGTGTGTGTGTAAGTGTAAGTGCGTGTGAAAATGGAAATGTGTGTAAGTGTAAGTATGCGTGTAAGTGTAAGTGTGTATGTAATTTGTGTCTAAGTCTAAGTGTGTGTAAGTGTAAGTGTGTCTAAGTGTAAGTGTGTCTAAGTGTAAGTGTGTGTTTGTTTCGTAAGTGTAAGTGTGTAAGTGTAAGTGAGTGTAAGTGAAAAAGTGTGTAAGTGTAAGTTTAAGTGTAAGTGTAAGTGGGTGTAAGTGTAAGTGTGTAAGTGTAAGTATCTGTGTATGTGTAAGACTGTGTGTAAGCGTAAGTGTGTGTGTAAGTGTAAGTGTGTGTGTAAGTGTGTGTAAGTTGAAGTGTGCGTGTGGGTGTAAGTGTGTGTAAGTGTAAGTGGGTGTAAGTGTAAGTGTGTGTGTAAGTGTAAGTGTCAGTGTGTTTCTAACTGTGTAAGTGCAAGTGTGTATGTGTGTAAGTGTAAGTGTACGTGTGTAAGTGTATGTGTAGCTGTAAGTGTGTGTAAATGTAAGTGTGTAAATCTAAGTGTAAGTGTGTCACTAAGTGTCTAAGTCTAAGTGTGTAAGTGTCAGTGTATAAGTGTGAGTGTGAGTGTAAGCGTGTGTAAGTGTAAGTGTGTGTAAGTGTGTGTAAGTGTGTGTAAGTGTGTGTAAGTGTGGATGTAAGTGTGTAACTGTAAGTGTAAGTGTGGATGTAAGTGTGTAACTGTAAGTGTAAGTGTGCATGTGTGTGTAAGTGTAAGTGTAAGTGTGTGTAAGCGTGTGTGCGTGTAAGTGTAAGTGTAAGTGTGTGTAAGTGTGTGTAAGTGTAAGTGTGTGTGTAAGTGTAAGTGTGCAACTGTGTCTAAGTGTAACATTGTAAGTATCAGTGTGTAAGTGTAACTGTGTGTATGCAAGTGTGTGAAAGTGTAAGTGTGCGTGTGTAAGTGTCAGTGTGTGTGTAAGTGAAAATGTGTGTAAGTGTAAGCGTTGTGAAGTGTGTGTAATTGTGAATGTAAGTGTGTAACTGTAAGTGTAAGTGTGGATGTAAGTGTGTTACTGTAAGTGTAAGTGTGTAAGTGTAAGTGTGTGTAAGTGTAAGTGTGTGTAAGTGTAAGTGGGTATGTAAGTGTAAGTGTGTGTAAGTGTAAGTTTAGGTGCGTAAGTGTAAATGTGTAAGTGTAAGTTTGTGTAAGTGTGTAAGCGTAAGTGTGTAAGTGTAAGTGTATAAGTGTTAGTGTGTAAGTGTGTGTAAGTGTGTAAGTGTAAGTGTGTCTGTGTGTAACTGTAAGTGTAGGTGTGTGTAAGCGTATGTTCGTGTAAGTGTATGTGTAAGTATGTGTAAGTGTAACTGTGTGTGTAAGTGTAAGTCTGTGTCTGTGTGTAAGCGTATGTTCGTGTAAGTGTATGTGTAAGTATGTGTAAGTGTAACTGTGTGTATAAGTGTAAGTCTGTGTCTGTAAGTGTAAGTGTGTAAGTGTAAGTGTAAGTGTGTGTGGTTAAGTTTAAGTGTGTGTGTAAGTGTAAGTGTGTGTGTGTAAGTGTAAGGGCGTGTGTGTGTGTAAGTGTAAGTGTGTGTGTGTAGATGTATGTGTAAGTGTAAGTGTAAGTGTGTGTACGTGTAGATCTAAGTGTGTAAATGTAAGTGTGTGTGTTACTGTAAGTGTAAGTGTGTAGTGTAAGTGTAAATGTCTGTGTGTGTAAGTGTGCGTATTTAAGTGTGTGTGTGTAAGTGTAAGTGTCTGTGTAAGTGTAAGTGTAAGTGTTTCTAAGTCTAAGTGTGTGTAAGTGTGTGTGTGTGTGTGTGTGTGTGAAAGTGGAAGTGTGTGTAAGTGTAAGAGTGTGTGTAAGTGTAAGTGTGTGTAAGTGTAAGTGTGTGAGTAAGTCTCTGTGTAAGTGTGTAAGTGTGTAAGTGTAAGTGTGTAAGTGTAAGTGTGTAAGTGTAAGTGTGTGTAAGTGTGTGTAAGTGTGTGTGAGTGTAAGTGTAAGTATGTAAGTGTGTGAAAGTTAAAGTGTGTGTAATTGTGTACGTGTAAGTGTACGTGTAAGTGTGTAAGTGTGTGTGTAAGTGTCTGTAAGTGTAAGTGTAAGTGTGTGTAAGTGTAATTGTGCGAGTAAGTGTGTGTGTAAGTGTGTGTAAGTGTAAGTGTAGGTGTGTAAGTGTGTGTAGCTGTAAGTGTGTTTAAATGTAAGTGTGTAAATCTCAGTGTAAGTGTGTCACTGTAAGTGTCTAAGTCTAAGTGTGTAAGTGTCAGTGTATAAGTGTAAGTGTAAGTGTAAGTGTGTGTAAGCGTGTGTGCGTGTAAGTGTGTGTAAGTGTGTGTAAGTGTAAGTGTGTGTGTAAGTGTAAGTGTGCAACTGTGTCTAAGTGTAACATTGTAAGTATCAGTGTGTAAGTGTAACTGTGTGTATGTAAGTGTGTGTAAGTGTAAGTGTGTGTGTAAGTGTAAGTGCGTGTGTGTGTGTAAGTGTAAGTGTGTGTGTAAATGT
>JAMYXO010004422.1:0-17508 GCA_033310375.1 Conus canariensis | reverse complement strand
AGGATACAAAAGCCATGAAAGTACAGCAGGCATTAAACCCTGGGAAAGAAAACACTCAAACCTAGACAAGAAGTCACCAAGTCCTGGGAAAGAAAAATACACCAAACCCTGGAAAATTTGAAGACACAAAACACTGGGAAAGAAGACATTAAACCCTAGAAAGAATAGAAAACTATACTACATGGAACCCTGGCGATGAAGGAAACACCCAACCAAGGGAGAGAAGGCGATGATTCCTGGGGGGGGGGGGGGGGGGCGTTGTTGGTGTGGTGGTTTGAGATGTGATTGTTGTGTGAGTGGTATGGTGGTGGAGGGAGTGGTGGTAATGGTAGTGGAATGGTGTAGTGGTGGTGGTGTGGTGGTCGTGTTGATGGTGCTGTGGTGGTTGTGCTGGAGGTGAGTTTGGTGGTGTGGTGGTCGTGTTTTGGTGTTGTGGTGGTTGTGGTGGTGGTGGTGGGGTTGTGGTGGTTGGTGGTGGTGTGATGTGGTGGTGGTGAGTGGTGGTGGGGGTTGTGGTGAGGTTGTGGTGTGGTTGTGGTAGTGGTATGGTGTTGGTTGTAGTGTTGGTGTTGTGGTGGTACTGGTGTGGTGTAGTGTGGTTGTGGTGGTGGTGTGGTGTGGTGGTAGTGGTGGTGGTGTGGTGTGGTGGGGTGGTGGTGGGTGGTGGTTTGGTTGTGGTGTGGTGGTGGTGGTGGTGTGGTGTGGTGTGGTGTGGTGTGTGGTGGTGTGGTGTGGTGGTGGTGTGGTGGTGTGGTGGTGTGGTGTGGTGTGGTGGTGGGTGTGGTGTGGTGTGGTGGTGGTGTGTGGTGTGTGGTGGTGGTGTGTGGGGTGTGGTGGTGGGTGTGGTGGTGGGTGGTTGGTGTGGTGTGTGTGTGGTGTGGTGTGTGTGGTGGGTTGTGTGTGTGGTGGTGTGGTGTGGTGGGGTGGTGTGTGTGGTGGTTGGTGGTGTGGTGGTGTGTGTGTGGTGGTGGTGTGGTGTGGTGTGGTGTGGTGGTGTGGTGGTGGGTGTGGTGGTGGGTGTGTGTGGTGGTGGTGTGGTGGGGTGGGGTGGTGGGTGGGTGTGGTGGTGGTGTGGGTGGTTGGTGTGGTGTGGTGTGGTGTGGTGTGGTGTGGGTGTGGTGTGGTGGTGGGTGTGGTGGTGGTGTGTGGTGGTGGTGTGTGGTGTGTTGTGTGTGGTGTGTGGTGGTGTGGTGGTGTGGTGTGGGGTGTGGTGTGGTGTGGTGTGGTGTGGTGTGGTGTGGTTGGTGTGTGGTGGTTGTGGTGTGTGGTGTTGTGTGGTGGTGTGGTTGGTGTGGTGTGGTGGTGGTGGGTGTGTGTGGTGGTGTGGTGTGGTGGGTGGGGTGTGGTGTGGTGGTGGTGGTGTGGTGTGTGTGGTGTGGTGTGGTGGTGTGTGGTGTGGTGGTGTGGTGTGGTGGTGTGGTGTGGTGTGGTTGGTGTGGTGTGGTGGTGTGGGTGGTGGGGTGGTGTCGTGGTAGAATGGTGATGCCCTGGGCCAGTTTGGCCTGGGATAGGGTAGGGTCAGACAAGGTCAGTCAGGGTTGGGGGGGGTCAATCTGGCCTGGGCTGGGCTTGGCCTAAACTGGCCTAGGCCTAGGTGCTGGCTATGGGGTAGGGTAGGTTAGGGTGGGGTTGGGTTTGGAAGGGTCAGCCTTGCCTTGGCCACCTAGCCTGAGCCAGTTTGGCCTGGGCTGGCCTGGGAATGTAGGGCGTGAACAAGAGCAGTAAAACACTTCTTGCTCAAATGACCACTTTTCCAAGACACATGAACAATCTGACCCCCAGCTGGCCGATGACCGATCCACGCATACCTCCAACTCCAATGACCAACAGAATGAGCAGACCCACCAGGAGCCGGTTGAAAAGAGGCAGCTTCATCCACCAGTCAAGACGCCTTGAAACACAAAACCCAGTCTTGATGGAACACGAAGCAAAGCCTATCCTGGCAAAGGTCACCCACCCATCTCGGAAGAGGCAGGTGTTCCCAACAGTCGTCACCAGTATTCCCGGAGTGGAGAAGAGAGGAACACAGTCAGACACCCAAAGGAAGGCCCTGGCCATGGAGTATATCTGCAACCAGTACCCCCAGGAAGACTGGACCCATCTCTTCACAGATGGTTCCGCCACAGAAGCAATGAGGAATGGTGGAGCTGGAATCTTCCTCCGATACAAAGACCGAGATGAAGAAACTGCAATGCCAACAGGAAAATACTCCACCAACTTCCGAGCTGAGTGAGAAGCCCTCTGTGAGGCAGCCACAACAGTCTTGCAGAACTCCAAAAGAACAACAGGGCAGGTGGTGGTGTTCTCTGACGCTCTCTCCATGCTCCAAGCCCTCAAGAACTCCCGCTGCAAAGAACAGAACCATCTCACTTCAGCCCTTGTTGCCCTGAGTGCCAGAGTGGAGAAAGTGGTGACACAATGGGTAACAGCACACTGTGGCATCAGAGGCAACGAAAAAACGGACATTCTGGCAAAAGACGGTGCACAGAAGGAGCAGGCCAACAACCTGGTGTCATACGATGAAATTAGGACACTCATCAAGGCACAGCAAGGAATAAAATGGCGCCTCCTGCATCCCAAATACAAGCCAGAAGACACATACCATTTGCTGCGACGACGGAACAGGTCAAGATCTTCCGCCTGAGGACTGGACACAATCGCCTGCTCCACCACATGTACACAAAATTTGGCATTGGACAAGAGTGGAGAGTGCCCTTGTGGTGAGGGACCAATGACAACTGACCACATCCTTCAAGTCTGTACCACGTATGCAGCATCCAGGAAAAAGTACTGGCCAACACGACAGCAGTGGAAGCCAAGCTATACGGCACCCTGGAGAAACTGCGACGGACGGCACCTTCGTCGAGGACACCGGGCTGCTCATCTAACGGGATGGCGAACGAGGAAGAAGAAGATATCTCCAACTCTCTTGCTCCCAAGCATGTCATAAAAAGATAAGCATCCCCTGCACACTGGTCCCAGGATGCACAGCAACTCCTTCAACTGCATCCATCTATGGAACACAACAGAAGGCAGCCAGCAACTCTGATTCCCGGGAACCATCACCCTGACTGATGAATCACCAGAACAGGGAATAATGCGCAGAATGAATGGCAATGGTTACACCAGAGACAAATATGTACATATACATCTTTATGTACGTATTTCTCTAGCCAGGCTTCTTTAGTACCCCCTGACCCTTCCTCTGCTCCCCACTTACTTAACTAATCCAACACAACATCCAGTCACTAACAGAACTAAAGGCATGCAGTGGCGTTGTTGAAAGATCCGTGTGGAAGAGAGACCCGATTGGTAACACGAATCGCGAATCAGCCACGAACCAGGGACGAAATTTAGATATCCTCGACAGCAAACACGACCGACGTTAAGGCCTATACTGAAGCCAGTTCCACGGGACCTCCAGTGTGAACTCCATGCTGATATGACCGCCGATGACAGATTCTCTGCAAAACAAGGGGTACTCAGACAGTACCAGGGGATCCCAAGATACACTGCAGGAAATGCATGCCTTTCCTGAAGTATCTCGTCTGGTACCACCGTTCTGTACCTTTGGTCCGCAGACAACTGTCACAGAAACCAGAGCAGCCATGTGTCACACAGGAAGGCCAGTGGCACTCTGCTCTATGAACTACAGCTCTGACACCTCCAGGGTCCCTATACCCTGATAAACTCCCACGCGCAGGAGCCGGTCAAGCTGATGCCACCGCAAAATGGATCTCATGGTAAGGCCAGTCCGATCCATTTCAGACCGTTTTTCCAACTACGCGACGCCAAAATTTCTTATCCACACAGAAGTTCAACACCACAGCATCCTGCACACTTTCAGTCTTGCCAGGAGCTAAATGATGCGCTGGAACGGGCCTCCCTCTAACCCCTAACACCCCCCCCCACCAAACTACTAAAGCCTAACCAAAGCCACCATTCTGCACTAGACTCCCTGTCCTAACAACCCACCATCCAAGGTGACAAGCCACCTGGGAGTCGAAGTTTCTGAACGCCTTCTGCTGTATCCCACAGAGAGATGTAGTCAAAGAAGGCACTGTACACTGTGGTTCCTGCTTACAGAAGACCCCCACCGATCCATGACAGACTGTGAGGCAACAGAATGTGCAGATCTGCACAAAACGTGGCAATGATAAAATGAAAACCACACTCTTCACGCATCAAAAGAAAGCGACCACTGCCAGAGAGCCTCTTCAAGACTTCCCACAGACCTCGGTACAAGCACCAAGGCCAAGTACTGGACAATAAAACACCCTAGGTCTGAACGTTGGACACACATATTTCAGTTCAGACCTCAACACACATGGCCAAACAGGCCTTAGTGTAAAATACCAGAGTCCCCACTCTTGTGAACCTCGGTTTAGTCTCATTCAAAGGACTGAAATGGAGATGGAGTCAGAACCAATGCCAACTCCGAGTGAAAAATCCCCCTGTACCGAAACAGCCCGGCGGAGATTTCAACCACCCCAGGATCACCGAGATTATGAGTCCGGTGCTCTACCGCTGAGCTATTCCAACCCCCTGGTATGGTGTGGTGTGTCGTTGTGTGTTGTGTTCTGGTGTGGTGTGGTGTAATGTGATGTTTTGGTGGTGTGGAGTGGGGTGGCGTGTTTTATGAGGATGTGGTGTGTTGGGGGTTGGGAATGTGTGGTGTGGGGTTGTGTACTGTGGAGTGGTGTGGTGTGTGTGTGGTGCATTGTGTGGTGCATTGTGTTGTGGTGTGGTGTGTGTTATTGTGTGGTGATGTGTGTTGTAGTGTGGTGTGTGTCGTGTTTTGTGGTGTAGTGGAAGTGTGGTAGTGATGTGTTGTGATGTGTTGTGGTGTGGTGAGTATGTGGTGAGGGTGTGGTGGGGGTGCTGTGCTGTGGTCGGGATGTAATGGGGTGGGTTGTGTTGTGGTGGGGAAAAGAAGAGGGCACTGAATCCTTAAAACGAAGAAAGACTAAACACTGTGGAATAAAGAAGGCACTAAGTACTGCGGACGTTGTAGGCATAAAGCCTGGGAAAGAAGGCATGGACCCTGGGAAAGGACAGAACACTAAAGCCTGGTAAAAGAAAAACACACTAAACCCAGGAAAAAAGACTCGTGATCTTAGGACAAAAGAACCCTGGGAAAGAAGGTGGCACTTAATCCTAGGAAAGAAGAAGACATAATACTCTGAGAAAGAAGACCCAAAATCCTGGAAAACAAAATGCACGGAAAGAATCACTGAAGACTAGAAAGTTAGGAAAGGTACACCCCAATTAAAAAAGAGACGAGCATCAGCTGTGGAAAATATGGGACACTAGTTCCTGAAGAAAAGAACACAAACATCTGTGAATCAAGAAAACACTAAACCCTGAATAAGAAGACTAGCATCTGAGAACAAAGAAGATTCTAGTACCGCAGAAAGGAGATTTCAAACTTGTGAGTGTAGAAAATATACCCCCTGTAAAAGACAACATTTGCGAGGAAAGGCGATACTAAACTCTGGGAAAGAAGACCACACAACTCTACACAAGGAAACACTAAACTCTATGACAGCACACATAACTATGAAAGAAAGGGACAGCTACACTGGAAGAAGTGTAAAGACGAGAGAGAACAACAAGCAAAAAATCAAGAACAATACTCCCCATTTTTTTGTGGTTGGCCGCATCCACCCAGTTCCTTCACGTGACCTGGACTCCGTTGTCCGTGCCCCGTTGATGTAGCAGTGCCTTGCCCCTGTCAATACATAATCAGTACTTTAGTTAAGATCTTATTCCATCTGCAAACAAATCTGATTCATTCAATTCATCAAAACTAACTTAGTTTAAGAAACATTTTCAGTTTGTGCTTTTTCCATCCGACTATATTTTGTTTCATGCCATGTATTATGGGGAACCGAGTAAAATCTTGCTGTTGTCTTCAATGTGTGTGTGTGTGTGTGGGTGGGTGTGGGTGTGTGTCCTTGTGTGAGTGTGTGTGTGTGTGTGTGTGTCCTTGTGTTAGTGTGTGTGTGTGTGTGTGTGTGTGTGTGTGTGTGTGTGTGTGTGTGTCCTTGTGTGACTGTGTGTGTGTGAGTGTGTGTTGTGTGTCCTTGTGTGTGAGTGAGTGAGTGAGTGAGTGTGTGTGTGTGTGTGTGTGTGTGTGTGTGTGTGTGTGTGTGTGTTGTGTGTGTGTGTGTGTGTGCGCGCGCGCGAGTGTGTGTGTGTCTGTCTGTCCGTGTGTGTCTCTGCACACGCGCATCCATATGCACATCCATGTGCGTGAGGGCATGTAAATGTGACTGCGGGCATGTGCTTGGATGCATATTTGTGTATGCTTGTGCACGTTAAAGCCAATGGGCGTTCAAGTATATTATATGTGCACGGACGAATGTCTATATTCATTCATTGCAAACTGAGCTTTGCTAAAAAAGTGTACGTTCAAACCTATGTGTTTGGTTATACACTTACATATGAATACACACATGAACATTACTGCAGATACATCCATGCGTACAGCTCATATATAAATACACATTTTCATTTAACAAACACTCTCACATACTGAATCAATGCCCTGATCATTGTAATTTACACCAGCAATGACTCAGATAAAACAAATAAGCTGCTTCAAATTTCTTTTTCATCATATAATTGCAGATTTGGAGGTAAAGATGCGCTGTTGTTATTCTTCACAGCTCTGCCGAAAGACCTCACAGAACTAACGACGACTGACACCACTGTTAAATGACACACCCCTCCAGCCACCCTTCTAGGAAAACAAGCTCCACATCAAATTACTAAAAGAAGTCTCAAAACAAGATCACAGTAGAAAGAAACTCGTGGAGAGCGTGGCAGCAGAGAGTCCTCAGAAGAGAAGCCCCCTTCAAGCAAGTGTTTCGGCCCTTATCTCCTGACACTCTAGGGGGGTTGGGCCACACCCGGTTCATGACTCCGGATGTCCCTCTGCTGCCCCTTTTTTTTTTTTTTTTTTTTTTTTTCCCCATCTTGGGACGAGCCATGGCTGGGATTCGAACCCATGACCCTCTGGACATGCTCATTTTCCACTTAATGACTCGCGCTTTAACCACTGAGCCACAGGGACACCTGATATTTGTAGGAAATTTAAGCCTTATGAAGTTCACTTTTGTTCCTCCTTGACCAGATCCAGCTTGAACACCTCTCTGCCGCTTCTGCCATTGCTTTCAGGGCTCTGGTTTTTTCCTTCCCTGCAACTGAGAGCTGTTTCATGAGGCTGTATGCAGACGTTCCTACAAACCCCTAGCTCCAATTTCTGCAGTGAGGACTTTGACCTGATAGCCTTCTCTCCTCAGGCTGTTTGCCAGATCAGCATACTTTTCAGTCTTGTAGATTTGAGCTGCCTCCATTCTGTTCTCATATGGTACCGTGAGCTCGATCATGATCAGCTGCTTGGTTGACTTAGAGTGGACTACTATGTCTGGTCTCATGCCACTCTTGCTGATGATCTCTGGGTGACTCTTCCATTCTGGGAGGTCTGCAGTGCACTCCCAGTCATCTGCCCCGTCCAGCAGACTCTGCCTGCATGTTTCGAGTGGCACTGTTGTTCTTGGCCATGATTTGCTGCCTCCTGCCGTGAAGAATGTTGCGGGTGCTTTTGGAGTCCTGATTTTCCCTTTTGTGGTGTTGGTACTAGCCCAGACTACTTGTACAATCTCTTTGAGCACTTGGTTGTGCCTCCATGTGTACCTTCCTTGAGCCAGGGCTACTTTACATGAGCTTAGGACATGCTCCACTGTTTGTTTTTCATGGCAGAGGGGACATGCAGGATCGTCTGTTTTCCCCCACTTCACCAGGTTTGCATTTGAGGGCAGAAGGTCATATGCAGATCTGAGAATGAAGCTGATCCTGAGAGGGGCCATGCGCCAAATGTCATTCCAAGTGAGACTTCTTTGGAGTGCATTCTCCCACGTTGTCCATTGCCCTTGCTGGCTCTGCTGGACTGCTTTTTGGAGTCTTTTTTGGTCTTCTTCTTTTCTCATCTCCTGAATCATCATGTCTCTTTTGGCTTTTCCTTTGGCCTTTGACCACCATTCAGTTTTGGTCACCCCCAGTCCTTGTCTGTTGGTCTGTGTGTGTCCTGTTATTTCTCTGATCTTGAGACTTTCTTTTGCAGAATCCATCGCCTCTTGAACTTTCCATTTTCTGCCTGTCTTCAGCTGGGGCTTGATTGCTTCTACCACCTTGTCTCCTGAGTCCTCCAGCATGCTTTGAAGTCTGATCTTCCCTGCTTTGTATTCCTCCAGGATGGATTTCAGTGGTAGTTTCAGCTTTGCTTGGCGACAGTACAGCGCTATGTCAGTCAGACAGGGTGGGACACCAAGCCATTTCCTTGTGAACTTGTTTATTTTGGCTTCCATTGCCTCCACTATGCTGGTGCAGATGTCGTATATCATAAGAGGCCATAGGAGCTTTGGTATCAGCATGAACTGCAGACACCAGACCTTGTATTTGCCAGGGAGCCCACACTGGTCAATGGTCTCCAAGCCTTCCTCCGCCATCTGCTTGGTTTCTTTTGCTCTTTGTGTGTCTTTCAGCGTATCATCATACCATCTTCCAAGGCTCTTGACTGGTTCTTCTGTGACTGTTGGAATGGCCTGGTTGGCAACACTGAAGACCACAGATCCGGCCACTTTTCCTTTCCTCAGTGAGAGACTCCGTGATTTCTTTGGCTTGAACTTCATTCTGGATGAGGCAACTATGTCGTCCAGCCTCTCCAGCACATGACGTGTCTCGTCTTCTCTGGATGAAATCACTGTAGTGTCATCCATGAAGGCCTTGAGAGGAGGCATCTTGTATCCATCGCCAAGGTCTGTTTGTCTCGCGTTGTTTGTTGCTGCTTTCAAGATGAGTTCCATTGCCAGCACGAACAGTATTGGGGAAATTGCACAGCCCATTGCAATGCCCACTTCCAAGTTGATCCAGTCTGTTGTGTACTCCTTGGTAGAGAACCGCATTGAGAAGCCATTGAAGTACTTCTTGAGCATGTCGCGGATGTTCTTTGGCACATGGTACATCTCAAGAGCCAACTGTATCATCTCATGGGGCACAGATCCATATGCGTTTGCCAGATCAAGCCACACTACGTCCAGGTCTCTCTTTTCTGTTTTTGCTTTTTGGATTGCGTCCCAGATCATTGTGGCGTGTTCTACACAGCCAGCCACGCCTGGGATGCCACCTTTCTGGACTGACACATCCAAGTACTTGTTTTCCATCAGGTACTTGGTCAGCCTTGCTGCCATGACAGAGAAGAAGATTTTCCCTTCGACGTTCAGTAGTGATATTGGTCTGAACTGGCTGATGTCACTTGAGTTTTGCTCTTTGGGGATGTACACACCATCTGCCGTCATCCACTGGCCGCTGATCTTCTGGTTTCTCCAAGCCGATCGCAGCAGCCTGTGGAGCCACTCCAGCACCTTGGGACATTTCTTGTAAAGCTGGTAAGGTATTCCGTTTGGCCCTGGTGATGATTTGGCTCTGGCTTTGTCGACCACCTTCTTGATTTCCGCCAACGTTGGAGGCTTGCCATTGAATTGTTCCTCAGGGTTGGTTGGCCACACCAGCCCTTGAATGTCGAGTGGTGCTTTGCTCTGTGGGTCAGAGTATGTTTTCCTCAGATGCTGCTCAAGAACTCCTTTGTCCACACTTAGGGTCCCAGATTTTGGCTGCTCAAACAGTGTTCTGGCAAACTGGAAGGGGTCTCTGAAGAAGCGCTCTTGTGTCTTCTTCTTTTTGCTCTTCCTCTTCCTCGCAGATTCCGCTTTGCTGAGGGCGCTGTGTTTTTCTTTCAGGTCTTTCCACAGTTTTTCCAAGCCTTGTTTTTCAGCTGGCAGTGCGGTCTTCATTTGCATCTTGAGGTTTTTCTTTTGGACCCTGATCTTGTCCATCTTTTCTTGGCGTCTGGATTTCTTTGGAGGTGTTTTCTCTTTGGGTAGTTTTGCTCCATAGGCGTCTCTACATGTGGCATACACAATGTCCCCATATGTGGCTAGTTTGTGTTCCAGGGTGCTTTTCCCTATCAGTGCATCGAGTCTTTGGACGATTTTTGCATCCAGTTTCTCCCAATCTTCAGTTTCGTTTGCTCGTGGCAGGTTGAGTTTCAGGCGCCTGGCATCGAGGGCCTGTGAAAATTCCTCATCCGAACCAACAGCGTGGATGTCCTTGGCACTGTGGTTTAAATCCTGGCCTTGGTCTTCCGACGTCTTATCTGCTGATCACACATATTAGCAGAGAGAAAACTGGTGTGCAGTTCAAGCTCCTTTTAGGTGATGAAAACAGACCTCCTTATCATACTACCAATTCGAAAATTAACAGAGATGCCAGACTGGATCGTACCAGGTCTTCATGCACATATTCCAGATGTTCAGAAACTTTTTTGTTGTTGTTGTCAGTGCTCTTGCTTATTTCTCATGTTCAGTCATGAAACATACGGAGTTTTCTACCAATCTGTGAATCCCTGTGCATGTTAAAGCCAATACGTGGACATGTATGGTGGTTTTAAGGGCTTGGTAGTGAGAAGTATGGAATCAGTGTTCCAAATACCTTTGGTCCACCAGTAATTAAAACAAATCAACAAGCAAAAGAAAGCACAAGCGAGCAAAACAAAAAAGAGAAAACAAAGAATACGTCCATTTTTTTAAATCCCTCTAACGGGCAGATCGCTACTATGTCTATCCACTGACACTTCCCATGACCTGACCAACTCTTAAAACTTTGGCACACGCCAGAGGCAAAGATGTGAAGGGGAAACCAAACGTTATGAGAAAAGGGCCATCAGAGTTTAACATCGAATTGTGAACAGTATTTTAAACATTCTTATAAAAAAAATGTTTTTATTATTCTGCGGAAATCTGAATATCGTGCTTTAAAACATGGACAGTTAAACAATATTTTTGTCGAAGAAATTTCGTCTACCACACAAGCGAAAGAATGTCTAGAGAGAGCTGGGATCTGTGGTAAATTCCAAACATTCTTTCTAAAAACCCATTAAGACCAAAAAAATCTGAGTGCTTTACTGCAGGGATGCACACCCCTGAGAACAAAAAAGGACAACGATCAATGCCATGATGGTCATAAATACCCGTTACCCTTTTAACAATCTTTATTGTCGAAACAGTATGACTGATGTTCCAAGTACCTACTTAATTGGGGAACAAAATGAAAATGTAACAGTTCTGCTACTATTACGACATTCGAATTAACTACTTTAACAAGTAGTGGGGCACCTTCTCTCTGGTCTGTGATCCTGATGGTCGTCTGGCAGACTGGCACTGCTTCCTGTTTGGTCCTGCCACAAAAAAACTGTGTTGAAATACTTTCGAAGAAAATTCTAACTAAACATCAAGAAAGAAGACATTAACACCTATGAAAAGGATGCATTAAACCCTAGGAAAGGAGAAGTCGACGTACAATGATGTAATTCTGTAAGAAAGAAAATATGTTAAACTCTGTGAAAGAATACTTCCAATCATATAATCTCAAAATCACTGAATTGTGCGAAAGAGGATACAAAAGCCATGAAAGTACAGCGAACCTATATAAGAGAAACACGTAGAACTCTGTGAAAAGGTAATACTAAACCCTAGAGCTAAGAACAATACAGAGGACAAAAGGACACTGAATGCGATAGAAAGAGACACACTAAGTCATCACAAAAAAGACACTAGGCCTTTGTAAAGAGGACATTAAACTCCATGCAAGAAAGGCATTCTACCTGTGAAAGGACAACAGACCATGGAAAAGAAGATGACAGAAACCTCAATAACAGACAATAGTCCATATGAAAGAACACAACACAAAGGGTCATTAACAAGCCAGATTGGACATAAAATCCATACGAAAGGAAGAGCATAAACTTAAACACTACACACAAAGAATGAACAGTACACTGAATCTATAAAAGGAGAAAACACGAGCCCATATGAAAAAAAGAGGACGCTAGCCCGTATGGAAGGAGATAACACTAGCCCTTGCAAAAGAAGAGGACGCTAACCCCTATGAAAGGAGTGAACACTAGCTCCTGTGAAAGAAGACTCCAACCCCTATGAAAGGAATGAACACTAGCCCAAAGAAGAGGAGAGAACACTAGCTCCTGTGACAGAAGAGGACGCTAACTCCTATAAAAGGAGAGAACAAGAGAACACTAGCCTCTGTGAAAGAAGAGGAAGCAAAAACCTTTAAAAGGAGAGAACACTAGCCCTTGTGGAAAAAAGAGGACGCTAACCCCTATGACAGGACACAACACTAGCCCCTGTGAAAGAAGAGGGCTCTAACCCCTATGAAAGGAGAGAACACAAGCTCCTATGAAAGAAAAGAACACTAGCTCTGTGAAAGAAGAGGACCCTAACCTTTATGAAAGGTGGTGGTGTGGTGTGGTGTGGTGTGGTGTGGGGTGGTGTGGGGTGGTGGTGGTGTGATGTGGTGGTGCTGGGGTGGTGGTGGGGTTGTGGTGAGGTTGTGGTGTGGTTGTGGTAGTGGTATGGTGGTGGTTGTAGTGTTGGTGTTGTGGTGGTAGTGATGGTGGTGTGGTGTGGTGTGGTGGTGGTGTGGTGTGGTGGTGGTGGGGTGGTGTCGTGGTAGAGTGGTGGTGACCTGGGCCAGTTTGGCCTGGGATAGGGTAGGGTCAGACAAGGTCAGTCAGGGTTGGGGGGGTCAATCTGGCCTGGGCTGGGCTTGGCCTAAGCCGGCCTAGGCCTAGGCGCTGGCTATGGGGTAAGGTAGGTTTGGGTGGGGTTGAGTTTGGAAGGGTCAGCCTTGCCTTGGCCACTAGCCTGAGCCAGTTTGGCCTGGGCTGGCCTGGGAATGTAGGGCGTGAACAAGAGCAATAAAACACTTCTTGCTCAAATGACCACTTTTCCAAGACACATGAACAATCTGACCCCCAGCTGGCCGATGACCGATCCACGCATACCTCCAACTCCAATGACCAACAGAATGAGCAGACCCACCAGGAGCCGGTTGAAAAGAGGCAGCCTCATCCACCAGTCAAGACGCCTTGAAACACAAAACCCAGTCTTGATGGAACACGAAGCAAAGCCTATCCCGGCAAAGGTCACCCACCCATCTCGGAAGAGGCAGGTGTTCCCAACAGTCGTCACCAGCATTCCCGGAGTGGAGAAGAGAGGAACACAGTCAGACACCCAAAGGAAGGCCCTGGCCATGGAGTATATCTGCAACCAGTACCCCCAGGAAGACTGGACCCATCTCTTCACAGATGGTTCCGCCACAGAAGCAATGAGGAATGGTGGAGTTGGAATCTTCCTCCGATACAAAGACCGAGATGAAGAAACTGCAATGCCAACAGGAAAATACTCCACCAACTTCCGAGCTGAGTGAGAAGCCCTCTGTGAGGCAGCCACAACAGTCTTGCAGAACTCCAAAAGAACAACAGGGCAGGTGGTGGTGTTCTCTGACGCTCTCTCCATGCTCCAAGCCCTCAAGAACTCCCGCTGCAAAGAACAGAACCATCTCACTTCAGCCCTTGTTGCTCTGAGTGCCAGAGTGGAGAAAGTGGTGATACAATGGGTACCAGCACACTGTGGCATCAGAGGCAACGAAAAAACGGACATTCTGGCAAAAGACGGTGCACAGAAGGAGCAGGCCAACAACCTGGTGTCATACGATGAAATTAGGACACTCATCAAGGCACAGCAAGGAATAAAATGGCGCCTCCTGCATCCCAAATACAAGCCAGAAGACACACACCATTTGCTGCGACGACGGAACAGGTCAAGATCTTCCGCCTGAGGACTGGACACAATCGCCTGCTCCACCACATGTACACAAAATTTGGCATTGGACAAGAGTGGAGAGTGCCCTTGTGGTGAGGGACCAATGACAACTGACCACATCCTTCAAGTCTGTACCACGTATGCAGCATCCAGGAAAAAGTACTGGCCAACACCGACAGCAGTGGAAGCCAAGCTATACGGCACCCTGGAGAAACTGCGACGGACGGCAGCCTTCGTCGAGGACACCGGGCTGCTCATCTAACGGGATGGCGAACGAGGAAGAAGAAGATATCTCATACTCTCTTGCTCCCAAGCATGTCATAAAAAGATAAGCATCCCCTGCACACTGGTTCCAGGATGCACAGCAACTCCTTCAACTGCATCCATCTATGGAACACAACAGAAGGCAGCCAGCAACTCTGATTGCCGGGAACCATCACCCTGACTGATGAATCACCAGAACAGGGAATAATGCACAGAATGAATGGCAATGGTTACACCAGAGACAAATATGTACATATACATCTTTATGTACGTATTTCTCTAGCCAGGCTTCTTTAGTACCCCCTGACCCTTCCGCTGCTCCCCACTTATTTAACTAATCCAACACAACATCCAGTCACTAACAGAACTAAAGGCATGCAGTGGCGTTGTTGAAAGATCCGTGTGGAAGAGAGACCCGATTGGTAACACGAATCGCGAATCAACCACGAATCAGGGACGAAATTTAGATATCCTCGACAGCAAACACGACCGACGTCAAGGCCTATACTGAAGCCAGTTCCACGGGACCTCCAGTGTGAACTCCACGCTGATATGACCACCAAGACAGGTTCTCTGCAAAACAAGGGGTACTCAGACAGTACCAGGGGATCCCAAGATACACTGCAGGAAATGCATGCCTTTCCTGAAGTATCTCGTCTGGTACCACCGTTCTGTACCTTTGGTCCGCAGACAACTGTCACAGAAACCAGAGCAGCCATGTGTCACACAGGAAGGCCAGTGGCACTCTGCTCTATGAACTACAGCTCTGACACCTCCAGGGTCTCTATACCCTGATAAACTCCCACGCGCAGGAGCCGGTCAAGCTGATGCCACCGCAAAATGGATCTCATGGTAAGGCCAGTCCGATCCATTTAGACCATTTTTCCAACTACGCGACGCCAAAATTTCTTATCCACACAGAAGTTCAACACCACAGCATCCTGCACACTTTCAGTCTTGCCAGGAGCTAAATGATGCGCTGGAACGGGCCTCCCTCTAACCCCCTAACACCCCCCCCCCCCCCAAACTACTAAAGCCTAACCAAAGCCACCATTCTGCACTAGACTCCCTGTCCTAACAACCCACCATCCAAGGTGACAAGCCACCTGGGAGTCGAAGTTTCTGAACGCCTTCTGCTGTATCCCACAGAGAGATGTAGTCAAAGAAGGCACTGTACACTGTGGTTCCTGCTTACAGAAGACCCCCACCGATCCATGACAGACTGTGAGGCAACAGAATGTGCAGATCTGCGCAAAACGTGGCAATGATAAAATGAAAACCACACTCTTCACGCATCAAAAGAAAGCGACCACTGCCAGAGAGCCTCTTCAAGACTTCCCACAGACCTCGGTACAAGCACCAAGGCCAAGTACTGGACAATAAAACACCCTAGGTCTGAACGTTGGACACGTATATTTCAGTTCAGACCTCAACACACACGGCCAAACAGGCCTTAGTGTAAAATACCAGAGTCCCCACTCTTGTGAACCTCGGTTTAGTCTCATTCAAAGGACTGAAATGGAGATGGAGTCAGAACCAATGCCAACTCCGAGTGAAAAATCCCCCTGTACCGAAACAGCCCGGCGGAGATTTCAACCACCCCAGGATCACCGAGATTATGAGTCCGGTGCTCTACCGCTGAGCTATTCCAACCCCCTGGTATGGTGTGGTGTGTCGTTGTGTGTTGTGTTCTGGTGTGGTGTGGTGTAATGTGATGTTTTGGTGGTGTGGGGTGGGGTGGCGTGTTTTATGAGGATGTGGTGTGTTGGGGGTTGGGAATGTGTGGTGTGGGGTTGTGTACTGTGGAGTGGTGTGGTGTGTGTGTGGTGCATTGTGTGGTGCATTGTGTTGTGGTGTGGTGTGTGTTATTGTGTGGTGATGTGTGTTGTAGTGTGGTGTGTGTCGTGTTTTGTGGTGTAGTGGAAGTGTGGCAGTGATGTGTTGTGATGTGTTGTGGTGTGGTGAGGATGTGGTGAGGGTGTGGTGGGGGTGCTGTGCTGTGGTCGGGATGTAATGGGGGTGGGTTGTGTTGTGGTGGGGAAAAGAAGAGGGCACTGAATCCTTAAAACGAAGAAAGACCAAACACTGTGGAATAAAGAAGGCACTAAGTACTGCGGACGTTGTGGGCATAAAGCCTGGGAAAGAAGGCATGGACCCTGGGAAAGGACAGAACACTAAAGCCTGGTAAAAGAAAAACGCACTAAACCCAGGAAAAAAGACTCGTGATCTTAGGACAAAAGAACCCTGGGAAAGAAGGTGGCACTTAATCCTAGGAAAGAAGAAGACATAATACTCTGAGAAAGAAGACCCAAAATCCTGGAAAACAAAATGCATGGAAAGAATCACTGAAGACTAGAAAGTTAGGAAAGGTACACCCCAATTAAAAAAGAGACGAGCATCAGCTGTGGAAAATATGGGACACTAGTTCCTGAAGAAAAGAACACAAACATCTGTGAATCAAGAAAACACTAAACCCTGAATAAGAAGACTAGCATCTGAGAACAAAGAAGATTCTAGTACCGCAGAAAGGAGATTTCAAACTTGTGAGTGTAGAAAATATACCCCCTGTAAAAGACAACATTTGCGAGGAAAGGCGATACTAAACTCTGGGAAAGAAGACCACACAACTCTACACAAGGAAACACTAAACTCTATGACAGCACACATAACTATGAAAGAAAGGGACAGCTACACTGGAAGAAGTGTAAAGACGAGAGAGAACAACAAGCAAAAAATCAAGAACAATACTCCCCATTTGTGGTTGGCCGCATCCACCAGTTCCTTCACGTGACCTGGACTCCGTTGTCCGTGCCCCGTCGATGTAGCAGTGCCTTGCCCCTGTCAATACATAATCAGTATCTTCAGTTAAGATCTTATTCCATCTGCAAACAAATCTGATTCATTCAATTCATCAAAACTAACTTAGTTTAAGAAACATTTTCAGTTTGTGCTTTTTCCATCCGACTATATTTTGTTTCACGCCATGTATTATGGGGAACCGAGTAAAATCTTGCTGTTGTCTTCAATGTGTGTGTGTGTGTGTGTGTGTGTGTGTGTGTGGGTGTGGGTGTGTGTCCTTGTGTGGGTGTGTGTGTGTGAGTGTGTGTGTGTGTCCTTGTGTTAGGTGTGTGGTGTGTGTGTGTGTGTGTGTGTGTGTGTGTGTGGTGTGTGTGTGTGTGTGTGTGTGTTGTGTGTGTCCTTGTGTGACTGTGTGTGTGTGTGTGTCCTTGTGTGACTGTGTGTGTGTGGGTGTGTGTGGTGTGTCCTTGTGTGAGTGAGTGAGTGTGTGTGTGTGTGTGTGTGTGTGTGTGTGTGTGTGTGTGTGTGTGTGTGTGTGTGTGGCGCGCGCGAGTGTGTGTCTGTCTGTCCGTGTGTGTCTCTGCACACGCGCGTCCATATGCACATCCATGTGTGTGAGGGCATGTAAATGTGACTGCGGGCATGTGCTTGGATGCATATTTGTGTATGCTTGTGCACGTTAAAGCCAATGGGCGTTCAAGTA
>JAMYXO010004421.1:0-17511 GCA_033310375.1 Conus canariensis | reverse complement strand
GCGTGCGGGGTGTGTCTGTTGTGGGTGCGTGCGTGCGTGGTGCGTGCGTGCGCACAGCGGCGCGTGTTTTGTGTTTGTATTATATATTATATATATATATAAATATTAAAACAAAAAATTATATTTATAATTTTTAGTGTGGTGTGTGTTTTGTGTGTTTTGGGTGTGTGTTTGTGGTGTGTTGTGTTGCGTGCGTGCGTTGTGTTGTCTGTGTGTGTGCGTGCGTGCGTGCGTGCGTCGTGTGTACGTGCGTGAGTGCGCGCGTTCGTGCTCGTGTGTGTGTCTGTGTGTGTGTGTGCGTGCGTGCGCGCTTTGCGCCCGTGTGTGTGTGTGTGTGTGTGTGTGTGTGTGTGTGTGTGTGTCTGTGAGAGAGAGGGTGGGCGTGCGTGCGTGCGGGGGGTGTGTGTGTGTGTGTGGGGTGTGTGTGTTGTGTGTGTGTTTTGTGTGTGTTTCTCAAATCCTCTTGTATAAGAAGAAAACAGAGCTCAGAGGGCAGTAATTACACAGAATGTATCCTTTCAACAACGAATGAAATAACATGACAGGACCATCTCTTTCCCTCCAGACACAATTCACTATATTCCACTTAGATAGGTTTGTACTTTTTTCACCCTAAGAAGTGTAAGAATTGTGTTGCTTCTACACACGCGGGCTTTGTCCCTTTACTCTATTTTCAGTTTTTTTGTTTACTTTCAAACTTAACACAGAAACTTTCCTCAGCTATCGTAAACGTTCTGTTCCCTTTATGACTATAACGAGCCTTGATTTGGTAGATAGCAAAAAAAAAAAAAGATTTGTAATTTAAAAAAGACATTTGTGTCCTAGTGGAGAAAAACAAGGTGGAGTAAAAGTACCCGATTCTGGTGTCCATTGTGATCAATGAGCTGGCTTTAAAAAAGTCCCCAGCCTCTCATGTGGAGGAAAGGCAAACTGCTTGTGAACAATAAATTGAGACAGTATCTGACCATGAGGTGTGAAACAAATGCTGCAATTTTGTTTTCCTCCTGTAAGAAAAAAAAACCCATATAACAAACATGTGAATCATCTACCTAAGCTATTGCATTTCCATCTTCCATGATGCTACAGTACCTTTTCATCTGGATAAAACACCCATTCTTTCAGAATACTGCTGTGGAATTGTGATGCAATGTACATGGACTTTTAGAATGATACTGTTCAAAGAGTAATTTTATACACACAAAAGTTCTTGGGAAGCGTTCCCGATTGTACATCCTGTGGTGTGACGCGAATTTATTGTGACATTAATCACAAGTTTCCGTAATACTACAGACGTTTCTGTAGAGAACTATAAAATAGGCATTCTGGCTCACCCACCTCCGCCAGCTCCAACCGGCTGAAGCCGGTTTCGCTGTTGCTCCGCCGGCTTACCCAGAATGCCTATTTTATAGTTCTCTAATAGTAAACACTTTACAAACATACATAATGTGTAGGATTATCTGTTTTTAACACTAATTTAGAAAACTTTTGAGACTTCAGTTTTTGCTTAATCCTTCGTTTTTCTTGATCGTCTTCAATAACATCATTTTCACGCATACATTCATCAAATGCGTCTCTGTCTTTCATGTGGAATAAAACTACAGTCTTTAACTGTTCTCTAAAGTCTTTTAAAACTGAGTTATATTTTTGACATAAAATCCACACACTTATCCCAGCATGTCTTCCACTGAAAGCCAGTTTTGATAAAGTATTTCTTTTTTTAACTATGTCTCTCTCTGCCGAACAGTCATCTATAATAAATAATGTCTGCGTTCCCTCAAACTGTCTATAAAAGTGTTCTAAACACTCACTCAGTTTATTGCTAGGATCAACTAAATAGATTTCATCATCTGTCCATATAAACCTTCTGTCGTGATATGCTTTGTTCCATTTAAGTGTTGGGCAGAAAATTACAATATGATCAAAATTATAACGATAAACTGTTTGTAATAGGTCGAGGACAAATATTGTTTTTCCACAACCAGTCTGTCCACAAATCAATGAACAATGAGGGGTTTTTGTCATAAAGTTTAACATCGACTCCAAAGTCGTCTGCTCCATAGTTTTAAAACATAATTTAATCTAATCCAGTTATTGTTTTTATCATACTCTCTGTCAAAACTTGTTCAGTATAATAAAAACCTATAAGGTCTAAATGTGTAAGATTAATCCAGTTTAGTTCTGTAAGATCGTTTCTATTTAGACTAACATCAATTTTGTTGCTTGTTGTTATGACCTTAATATCCTCGCCATTGTAAAGAACGACGACAGTAACTTTAAGTTTGTCAACGTCTAAGTTTTGCCAGCTAATAAGAATTCCTTTCATAAGATTGTCACTGACGCCCAGAGCTCCATTTCTCGCCTCATCTTTTAAGACAGAAATTTTAAATATCATTGTGAACGTGTCTCCTAATTTTGTGCGTGGAATGAACTGTAATTTTGTAGAAGCTTTCTTTAAAACCGATTCTCTTCTGTGGAGGATGTACTGTTTGTCCCCAAACGGCTTTATTTCGATCTCTTTCCGACTGTTGTCCTCTGGCATAAGACTTACATGTAAAGGGCCAGAGTTCAATGCTTTTCTGAAACTTTTTTGACGGTCAAAAAATGTAAATGGGCTTAAGAATTCAAATTTTATGTCCCATTCTAAATATGGTTCTAAGTGCCATTTATTGTCAGTTTTTCGAACTATTTTATATTCATACTGACCTGTATTATTTGCTTCTACATTGCGTAGTTGTTCTAGTTTAGGAAACCTTTTGCTGTCGCTAACCTCTTTGCGTTTATAATAACCATCTTTAGTGTACTCAAAACCATACAAAGTGCCTATCTCACCGTTTTGTTCAAAGTCCTCAACGTCTGCAAGGTCTTTTAATTCTAAAGTTACACACCTCTCAGGCGCTAATGTAACTCCTGATTCTTCTGGTCCACGTGACATTTTTTAAAACAACGTATTATTTTATTTCTAAAACAATGTGCAGGTTATTACATTTCACGACTTTCCCTGTTTGGTCTTTGATTTTTATATTAAATGATCCAAACCTCCCACAAGCTAATCTTTTAAACTGTAAATTAGGGAATCGTATAAATTCATAATCGCAATATGCAGCTTTCCCTGATGGAAGAGCTCTTAAAACAGTTGAGGGCCTTCCATCATATAAGTTTTCATCAGTGCTCAGCTCGTCCAAATGAACATAGAGTAATGAATGTAATGCAAGATCGAGCGGATATTCTCCCTCATAAGTAGTTTCGTCTGGTGCAACTCTAAATTCATGATAGACTTCAAGGCCAGTTGCAAAGCCTAACATTTTAGCTAGCTCTCCATCAAAAAGGTAATAGTCTGCTTTTTCTTCAGGTTTGAATGTCAACATTATTTTCAAATTTGCATTGTTAAGTTTGAGAGTAATGTCGAAGTTACTCATTGCTTCTTTCAGCGAGCAAAACCCGTAATAACCATCAGGTATGGTTAACTGGCTAACTAAGTTTCCTCTTTTGTCAACTTTTAGAATCTTATTATTGTTCTTGGATTCAGTTATATTAAACCATACGACTTTGTAAAAAATTTCATGGAGTGCGACCCTTTGGGTTCCGCAGTTATTATCAATAGCATATTCTAAAAACGAAGGACTGTCTTGAGTTGTTATTGTTACAAACATTTTTAAAACAAATTTAAAAATGAGTGCATTCAAATATACTAATGCAAAATATTCTGTCGGGCCGCACTACAGTCCTAAAGATATAACAACTGATACCCTCGACATTTCTGTGACTCAGTCTGACGCCTTTCAAGTAAAGGTTAGTACTCCATTAAACAGATATCTTAACCCTCCTATTAAAAACGACTACATCCCGAAAGTGTGGTTCAGTCATCCGATGCAGTTTTATCAGAACCAGTTAAACTTTGCTGTGTTTTGCGCATCAACTGGGTGTGGAGTGTCGTATGCTGATCATTTAAATCATCCTGATCCTTTGGTGAAGTCAGTGTATAGATTTCATTTTTATTACACCTTCAGACGTATTTTATCTGAACTGCAAGCGCCATTACCAAATGACAAAACGTTTAATCCATTCAGCAACAGAATAGATTACAAGGCTTTTGAAAGGATCTGTAACGAATTTGATATTGACCCAAAGACAGACTTTAGACAAAAGTTGGATCTTAATCATGGTTTAGGCACCCTTTATTTTGGGGGCGTGCACAGAAAGTATAACTATGATTGGAATCCTCCTTACACATCTTTCTCTTCAGGCACAACTGTTCACCTCGGGTCCATAGAGCAAGAGCATAAAACAGCATGGACAACATTTATTTTGGATACTTCTAATGGTCTAACTAGAGCGGGAATAGAACGAATAAACGACTCTATTCGTACTTATGTTTGGTGTTTGCTAGGTTCTCAAGCACAGGCAAGATCTAACATAACTGATCCTTCTACTGGCTTTGATGCCCAAAAACAGTATTTAGCAAATTTAGAGGACGCCATTAATTCTGCAATTGATTTGCCTTCAAGTATTAAAAGGTACCAAAATGTTTTACAATTTGCAAGATCGAAAGTAGACTTTGCTGTCGGCACTGGTTTATACATGCTACCTTCTGACCTCAGGCTCCAGGTAGGAACAATAATAAACTACAACAATGAAATCCTTGTTGCAGGAAATGAACAGAAGGTTGGACAAAACGACATAAATTCTGAGCCAGTAATATTACAAACAATAAAAAAACACCCCCCAAGATTAAGTCATCCAATCCCCAAGGCCCAAAGCCCAAAGGCCATTGAAGACGCGCGTGATGACCATGAATATGAAAAGACGGCACTTGTTATTGGATTAACTGCCCTAGGATTACTTGGTCTTTATCTTACTAAAGAGTAACCCAACTATTAAGACAACTAATGCCCATAAGTGCTCAGCCATAAAGCCAACTACTTTACTTGCGGCAGACAAAAGCCAGCTAACGATCCCTCCTATTATACTAGGCAAAGAATCTATTGCTTTACTGGCTAATTTTTTTTAGTAAGTTTGCAAGGTGATCGAGTTGTTTTTTTACCCATGATTTATCTGACGACGGAGTTGGCGGGCCTGGTGGCACTGCTCCCCCACCACCACCGCCTGTAATAGCCAACACCAGTGTACTTATTGCAAATCCTAAGGCTGTTATAACACTTGCTAATGTGACGCCTTGCTCTCTAAACAGTGTTCTTATTCGTTCTGCTAACGTTGTGTCTTCATATAAAATTCTTTGGATAGTTTCTCTTATTCTGCTCACTTGAGTTCGTAATTGTTCTCGGTTAGTAGACAGCACTTCTAGTCTTGCTGATCTCTCTTGTTCAAGATCTTTTAGTCTTTGTGTTATTCTTTCTTTAACACTAGGTCCTAAGTTGTGGTCATCAGCCTCAACTAGTTTTTCTTTTTCTCTTTTTATATGCTCATCTAGTTCACCCAGTTTTGCTAAATTGTTTGTTAATTCGCCTCTGATGCTTCTCAAAGTATGATCAAGGGCAGTTATTTCTCTCATAGGTAGCGGCGGATCGTGCATAGTTTTTAATACTGTTTCTTCTGAAAAACTGGTTTCTATTATTTTGTCTGCTGTTGGGCTTAAATCTTTAAGTTCCATGTTTTGTATTTGGTTATCTGTTGGGAGTTCTTTTAGTGTGTTTTGAAGTTTAGCAACTGCTTCCCTATCTAATTTTGGTTTAGTAATGCCAAGGCGATTTTGTTCGCTCACACTGAGCCTTTGTCTAATTGTACTCTTTTTTAAAAACTTTGATGAGTCTGGTTTAGTTGTAAGCTGAACAAGTTGTCCTTGCTCGTTTTAAAAAACAAATGGTCATCTTTTGTTTCAAAATCATTAGGGTCTATAAATTCGGGAGGTTCTTGGCCTAAACTTTGATAAAATGATTTGACCTTACTTTCTGTTAATTCACGCCGCAATGATTGTAATGGATGTGTCAAAGGAGTCATTTCACTCATGTCGTCTCCAGGATCAAAAACATCATAATCTTCTTCTGCCATGTTTTTAAATAATTAACTTTTTATTTTGTTTTATAAAAAAATGTCACAAGCATATGGTTCGATTCTTGACCCGCATAGAAGACTGAAAGATCCCCATGGCATGAAGGGAAATAAACAGAATATTATTGTTCCAAATAATCCATCTACTATTGATTCAGATCAAATTCTTACTGTTAAATTTCCAGACCTAGGAGCAGATGAAGTGATTGTGCCGGGATCTGCACGGCTTACTTTCAAAATAGAACTTGATTCAGCAACAGACGTAAACAGGACAGTTGTACAGAATCTGGGACGGGCAATCGTTAAGAAAATTTCTATAAAACTTGAGGGGCAAGAAATATTTTCTTTACACAATGCAGACATATTTCTAATCTATTGTGATCTATGGCTAACCGATAATGAAAGGGCTGACCTCGCATTTCAAGGAATCGAAAGTGATGAAGCACTAAAACACAGAATAGACGCCGAAGATGCTAAAGACGGTAACAAGCCCGAAGCTGTAAATTTTGCGTATGGAAATCGCTTTTCCATCCCCTTGGATTTTGAGTTATTAAGCGCGCATGCGCCATACTTTCAAGGAGCATTAAAAGACAGATTGTCATATGAACTAACTTTTAATGAATACAAACGTGTCATTAAATCTACAGACACTGATTCCCAAGTACAGCATTTTCGACATCTCGTTAGAGTTTGACATTGTTAGCAACCCTAACTTAGCAAGGCTGATTGAGCAACAATATCAGTCAGGATTAGCAATATATTACGAAAGAGTGATTCATCATACTAAATATCCTAAAAGCAGGGCAGACACAATATGGAACTTTAGTTTTAGTGCCACAGCAAGATCCCTTAAAGGTATTTTATTGCTGTGTGAAGATGAAGAACCATTCAAAAGACAAAGTGAAAAGTTTATTAATCCTAAAATAACTAAAGTACAATGTTCAATTGAGGGTAGTCCTAACCAAGTCTACGGTAGCGGGCTTAAACCTTATCATCATTTTGATGAAATAAGAAAATTGTTTGGAGGCGGGAGGTCTAGAAGTCCAACAGTAGACCTTGTGTCTAAAGATCTACACCTTCACAGTGTTAGACTTGATGAATATTTAACAACGAAATACGGTTTATGGATTGACCTAAGGTCAACAGAGGATAATCAGTTGCATGGGAGTGGGAGAACAGTTAAAGACGTAATAAACATTCAAATTGATAAAGAAAAAGAGAGTGATAAACCACTTAATGTACATTTGTTTTTAATATATGATGCGCAGCTGAATATTAAAGATAACAGATTAAAAGATATCCAATACTAAATTATTTTTATTTTTTAAAAAAAGCATGTCTGTTCAGGTTTATCCAAAAGTGCCCAAAGAAGAGAACTCTGTTGCTGTAGACATAAAAACTTTCAGATTAACAAACATAACACAAATGCAAACCCAACTAGAGCAGGACCTTTCAAAATACAGTAAAACCAAACGAAGGTATTCTGCTGTCTTTAATGCTGTTACATATGTTAATACTGGAGCATCGATCACTAGTGCTCTATCAGCAGGAACAAGTGTAGGTCTCTTAGCAACAGGCGTAGGTGCACCGGTAGCTATACCTCTAGGTGGTGTGTCTTTAACTCTTGGTTTATGCTCAATAGCTGCAGGTGCTGTCAGCAAAAAAATAAAAGCTAAACTCCAAAAGCACACAGCTATGGTTCAACTAATAACAGCTAAACTTAGTTCCTTCAAACTGACAATAAATAAAGCACTTGCCGACTCGAACATCACGGATGAAGAATTTAGTCGCCTACAGGCTGATTTTGAGGACTACAAAAGACAAAAGTTTGATCTTCAAAAAAAAGCAAGGGCAACTTTTTCTCAACAGCCAGACACCGACCAGATAAAAAAGGAATGTTTAAAAAAAGTAAACGAAACATTAAACTCTGTTCTAAACAGCTCACATTAACAACCCCAAAGGGCGTTTATACTTTAGTTTATGAGTCCAAGCACAAAAAGACCGTTGATATTGATTCTGATTAAGTATTTTTTTTTAATTTAAATAAATATTTTGAGTTAGAAAAGAAACTCAGCATGGATAAGATATATGAAGGTTCAGATGAATTGTTTGAAGCAATGCTCGAGGAAGAGCGTTTGTCAAAAGCTTTAAATGAGGTCGTTTTAGAAGTTATTGATCCAACAAACGTGCAGGCAAGCGTTGTACATGCAATTTCTCAAGTTCCAAGTAAACTAACAATAAACCCTCCAGTTAAAGTAAGGGTAGTTGTTTTAATCGACTATATAACAATAAATGAAGAAAATCTAGAAGTGTGGGTCTCAACTAAACAGCAGACTATTCTTTCTTATAATGACTTAACACCCTGTTGGGCAGATCAACTTCTTACACAGTTTAATGAAGCCTCTGAAGCAGCTAAAATGAGAGGCTCTGGTTGGTCAGAGGGTGAAGTCCTAGACATCAGATTAAGACAGGCTAAGTATGAGCCGATTGTAGGCAAGTCTTACATTCCACTGCCTCCAACATTAGTTGCAAAGAAAGCAGTTTTGAACATAAAAAATTCAGACGACAAATGTTTTATGTGGTGCATTCTTGCTAGGCTGCATCACGTTGCCAAAAATGCAGAGAGAGTATCTAACTATTTACAGTGGGCCAATAATCTTAACTTTAACGGCCTTGAATTTCCTATGGCTGTAGACAAAATTGATCAGTTTGAAGAACAGAATCCCCCAATAACTGTTAACGTATACACATGGTCTGAAGAAACCAACCTTCTGCCAATTAGAGTGTCAAAGAACAGTCCAACAATAGGCGAACCAACCAAAACTCATGTAGACTTACTCCTAATGCAAAGCCTTAATGGGTTGCACTACACTCTAATACGCACAATGAGTAGATTACTAGTGCATACTACAAAACAACATAGCAAACAAGAATTTTGTAGAAAATGTTTAACAAGAATTCCGTCCGTTCAAGCTGCGAGCGAACATGTAAAACATTGTCTCAGCCCAGTTGGCTGCAATACAGAACTAATTATGCCAAGAGAAGGCAGTAAGGTTAGTTTTAAGAATTACAAAAAACTCCAGAGGTCTCCATATGTTGTTTACGCAGACTTCGAGTCGCTTATTGTTCCTTATGAGGGGCCAGCTCCAAAACATTTACCAAAAACAGTTATAATGAATAACCACCAGATTTGTTCATTTGCCTTCATTGTTGTCAGGTCAGATGGTGAACATTCAAAGCCAGAATTATACAGAGGACCACATGCAGCAAAACATTTCTTAAAACGCATGCAAGAAGTTCGTAATGCCTGTTCTAATAATCTATTCTTATCCGATCTTAAGATGACCCCCGAAGATCAAGATCGCTATGACTCAGCCACTCACTGTTGGATTTGTGGTTTAGAGCTAACACCTAAAAGTTTAAATCCAACAGTAAGAGACCATGATCACATTAGCGGAAAGTTTAGAGGAGCAGCGCATAACAATTGCAATCTTCAACTAAAGTTTGATCCTAGGACTTGGAGACTTCCTATATTCTTTCACAACTTGCGAGGTTACGACTCTCACCTTATAATGCAAGCAGTAACTAGCGCCTTTAGGGTGTCATGCATTGCGCAGTCATCAGAAAAGTACATGTGTTTCACTTTAAATAACATGTCTTTCTATGACTCTATGCAACACCTGATGGGGAGTTTAGAGTCACTGGCAGGATCCTTAAAGTCCTGCCCAATAACAGAAGAATATTTTGACCCAACTCTTGTTAGAAAGGGCGTTTACCCTTATGAGTACATGAACAGTTGGGAAAGGTTTGATAACCCAGCCCTTCCACCTAAAGGCGCGTTCTTTAGTAGTCTTAGAGGAAAGGACATCAGTGATTCTGATTATTCTTATGCTCAAGATGCGTGGCAGAAGTTAGAGTGTAAAACGATGGGAGACTATCATGATTCCTATTTAATGGCGGATACCTGTTTGTTGGCGGACGTCTTTGAAAATTACAGAAAGACCTGCATGAAACATTACAGCTTGGATCCCGCGCATTACATTTCTGCGCCCGGGATGAGCTGGGACGCTTTCTTAAAATTTACTGGAGTACAAATTGATTTATTGTCTGACCTGCCAATGCTTCAGATGATTGAAAACGGATTGCGTGGGGGAATCAGTATGGCGTCGCACCATTACTGTTAAGCAAACAACAAATACTTGGACGACTATGATCCAAGTAAAAGGTCTAACTATCTTATGTATTTAGATGCAAACAATCTGTATGGATGGGCAATGGCGCAATCACTTCCATTACGCAACTTTAAAATGTACACTGTAAAAGACATTCAAAAGTTTTTAAAATGGCTACCTACTCTAGAAGCTGATCGTAAAAGAGGTCTCATTCTAGAAGTTGATTTAGAATATCCTCATGAACTTCATGATTACCATAATGACTATCCATTAGCGGCAGAAAGTCTAAAGATGGCAATGACAGAACCGCCTAAACTTGTGCCTAATCTTCGTGACAAAAAAAATTATGTCTGTCATTACAGACTTCTTCAATTTTATTTAAGACATGGTTTAAAGTTGACAGCTGTTCATCGTATAATTGCTTTTGATCAAGAACAGTTCATGAAACCATACATCATGAAGAACACTGATCTCAGAACTAAATCCGCAGATGCTTCAGAAAAAGACTTTTTCAAGTTGATGAACAACAGCTGTTTTGGAAAGACTATGGAAAATCCGCACAAGCGTAAAGATGTTAGATTGGTCACCAGAGAAAACGTTGCAATTAAGTTGACTTCAAAACCTAATTATCAGGACTTCAGAAGATTTCATGATCAGCTTTTTGGCATAATGATGAAAAAAAAGAAAGTCAAATTGGACAAACCTGTTTTTATTGGGTTTACTGTTTTAGAGCTGTCGAAGCTTTTGATGTTAGAATTTCTTTATGACTACTTTAAACCCTTGTATCTGGAGTCCAGAGTTCTGTACACAGATACAGATTCCTTTGTAATCGACATCCCTACTGAAGATTTTTACAAAGACATGGAATTAGAAGTAGCAAAAGAGCATGCTGGATGGTACGACACATCTGATTACCCTAAAGATTCGCCTTTGCATTCAGATATTAATAAGAAGGTTTTAGGTAAGATGAAGGATGAATTATCTGGAGGTGTGATCAAGGAGTTTGTTGGTTTGAGGTCGAAAATGTACAGTCTTTCAAGCCAAAAAAAAGTTGTTAAAAAAGCAAAGGGAATATCTCGTAGTGTTGTGCAGTCAAGCATAACCCATGACAACTACAAAGAAGCATTGTTTGGCAATAAGACTTTTCATCATGACAATTACAAGCTGCGATCTAATCTGCATGAGATTAACACAACAGTTGTAACAAAACGGTCTCTTGACCGCACTAACACAAAAAGAGTATTTGTTAATCCAGAGTTTTCATATGCAATTGGTCATTGGAGAATAGTATAATCATATGGGCTTATATTTTTCAGCAATCGCACGTTCAATTATATCATCATCTAATTTAGCAAAATTAATATTATTTATTAATGCTAGATGTGCTTTAATTTTTTTTGTCATTTCACAATATTCATGTTTCCATAAATCAAAATAAAAGCTTTGGGGTTTAAAGCGATTGTCAATCTTCTCAAATACTTCTTTAATGATATACTGATACTCAAATAAATCTTGCATTAATTTTAAAGACTTTTCCTTTGCCTTTTCTGCCATTTCCCTTTGAGCTTCCATTTTAAACCCAAATGTATTTGCGTAGATTAAAACAGTTCATTAAGCTTAACTATATCATCACCCAATTCAACCAAATTATTATCCATTACTGCTAAATGCGCTCGAATTTTTTTAATCTTTTTAATATATTCTTGCTCCCAATCAAAATTTGAGGTTTTGTCTAGCATGGCATGATCAATCTTCTTAAATATTAGTCTAATAGCAAGATTATAATCAAATATTTCTCGCATTATTTCTAAGGACTCTTCCTTCACCATTCTTGCTTCCAGTGCCATTTTACGTAAGGATTCTTCCTTTTCCATTCTTGCCGCCATTTTAATTTAAATTAAAAAATAATTAAGCGACTGGAACTGTGTCTGGAGGGATTATCTGCAGTTCTTCCTTCACAAAAGATCTTCGGGGGGCTGGTCATTTTGTTGTGTCAGTTTCTCGTAAATAATACACGGGCGGATTCATTTTCACAATTTTTTTTTATCTCATATGGATCAACACTCCAAACTGGATCTGTTGCCCTGATGCGAGTGTCCCCTTCCGCTTCTCCCGGCGAATAAAGGTATCTCACTTTTAAACCAAATGGCAATAGTTTGCTTGATGAAGACTCTCCTTCAACAACATTTATTGTTTGTTTTCTGATTGCTTGTACTGGTTTTAGACCTTTAAATTCTTCATTATTCATTGCGTGCAAAACTGAGGGCAGTCTTCTAACCCATTCTGTGTTGCGAGAATTGTCAATCAGCTCTCTGTGATACTGGTAGGAGAAAAGCCTTTCAGATAACTGTTTGTTAAAGTTTTCAACCAAACCCTGTGATCTGTGAACACCCGGAATGCCTCTTTTAATGGTAACTCTATGTTTTAACAATAATTGATTCACTTGACCTTTAAATTCTTTTCCGTCATCGACTTGAATCATGCGAGGATAAAGGGTCCTCGTTGATATATCAGTTGTAAAGCGACAGCAACAGCAGAAGCACTCTTTTGTGTTAATGGTTCCGCATCTTTGTATCTTGAAGCTATGTCAATGACTGTAAGTGCGTACTTAAATCTTTTTCGTCTAATCGTATCATGGGGTAAATATAAAAGATCCATTTGATGGGTGTCGTTCGGTATTGTGTTGACAAAGTGTGGTCTTTGTATTCGTTTGGGCGCAGGTAGATAAATTTGCCAAATCGCTTGTTTAGATAACCATTCCTTTGCTGTTTGTTCACTGACTCCAGCTGCTTGGCTTAGCTTTTTAATTGCTGTTATTCCCTTCCAATATCCTTTTGGCGAATAATAGATCTTGTTCATTTTTATTCAGCCAATATTATGCGCAACAAAATACACAACAGTCATGCCAAAGGCAATAAACAATATTTCTTGCATCTTTTGTTTTTCTGATGGTTGATAAAAATCGCTGAATTTTGGTGGAGGCAATGTCTCGATTGGCTTGCCTGTTACAAGATAATATTCTTTTATTGCTTGATCAACATCTTTAAATGTGTAAGCTGCATGTCCCTGTTTTTTCAGTTCATCGTTAATAAAATCTAACTGCTCAATTCTCTGCTTTTCATACGCAGCTTGTGCTGCGGCTAGTTGCTCCATAGCTTTGTTATGTCTTTTTCTCTCGCCGTCATCCCGTAGTTTACTAAATGCGTAATTACTTCCGCTAAAAGCAAGCGCATTAACCACAGCGCCACCAATCATCATTACGAGTGAAGCCATTTTTATAAATGTATTTTTTTTTACATATTTATATTTTCTGGAATTATTCCTTGCTTAACTAGAAAATCTTTCGTAGCAAATGAAGCTGTAATAACAGCAATCAGCTTTGCTGAGTCTTCAAAGTCTAGTTTGCCAAGATCTGCTGGTTTTATTTTTAACAAGTTTTTACCAAGCATTGTGTATCCTACACTTAGGCCTCCAATAACAGCAGAATGGTATACAAGGTTAGTAATAGTTTTTTCGGTGCTCATTTTTAAAAAATAAAATAATATTTATTCATTAATAAAACATGAACTGCGATGATTTACTTCCTGAACTTACAAATGATCAAGTTGATGACCAAGCTATTATGCGCCAAAAGGAAAGGCTGTATTCTTTGGCGGCGTGTGGAAAAACAAAACAGTACCTTGGAAATGAATTCAGCATAGAACAGATTCAACAGATGTCGACGCAAGACATTGTAAAGTATCACAACAGGTATGAAGCGCAACTGGGGTCAAGAATGGTAAAAAGTGTTGGGCAAACGGTTCTTAGTTTGTACACTAAACTAGTTAGTAGATTTGCTCCCATTGATTCTGAACAAGATTTCATGTATGATTTAACACAGGATCCCGTTTTAACAAAGTCATTAGAGTCTCTAGGATGTGATCTATATTACAGATTTGGAACATTGTTATCGCCATTAATCATGGGATTAATTACTTTTAATCATATAGATTTTGTTTCCCTTCAAAATGACCGAGCCAGAAAATCAGCAGAAAACATTGATGGAGAAAGTGACCAGTAAAAAGCCTCCTCATCCTGGGCGTGTTGCAGCAGGAAAAAAATTAGCAGAGTGGAACAAACAAAAAAAATTAATGTTGCAATCACAGAATATAACTCATAATGAAAACATAACACCGCCAACGCCAACAGTTGTTTCAATGCCAGCTGTAAATACACAAGTTGATTCAAGACCTACAACACCAAAGTCGTCATGGAATATTGAATTTAAAACAGTTGCCATTTTTGGCGTCATTGCTGCTGGGGGTGGTTATTACGGTTATAAAATATATAAACAACGCCAGCAAAAACCAAAGCAGTCCAAAAAATCTCAGCCACTAAATACAGAAGCCGAACAAAAAAGCATGCCAGAACCGCCAACAACAAAAGATCATTTTGATCCATTTCAGATGGAATAATATTTCAAGAACTTAATAAATAATTATAAGTGACTTGAATAAGAACTTGATAACGACTTGATGACGACTTGATAAAACTTAAATAAGAACTTGATGACGACTTGATAAAAACTTAATGACGACTTGATAAAAACTTAATGACGACTTGATGACGACTTGTTAAGAACTTGAATAAGTACTTGAATAAGTACTTGAATAAGAACTTGTTAAGAACTTGATGATGACTTGTTAAAAACTTGATGTTGACTTGTTAAGAACTTGAATAAAAACTTGTTAAGAACTTGAATAAGAACGTGATGCCGACTTGAATAAGAACCTAGAACGACTTAATGACGATTTTTTTTCACAATTAATTGTTACATTCTTTTCCGGGGAGACAACTCCCTTCTGCCTTTATGTAGTACTCTAGGCCAGACATGTCTGGCCCCGGCTTACTCAACTGCATAATTGCCGAGTCGAAGCGTCGCACTGTTTGCTGGTTCGTGTCAAGTTACACATAAGGGCGTCGGGCCGCCACGCGGCATTGTATAAATTTAGACAGCTAAATTCCCCACCGGCGTCGTTTAGTACAGGCGTTAGACGTCATTGTATAAATTTAGGCGGCTAAATTTCCAAACATATCAAAACATGTTTCTTACCTTCCCCAATCACAAGACTAGATAGAATCAGCTGATTAGTAACAGTGACGACATTTCCGCCCAGCACTTGTGTTGTTAGCAACTGAACCTAGCTGTCTTGTCATTTGCGGGTGTGGTGTTGTGCAGTGCAGTCGTGTTTTCAGTTAGAAAGTGTTGTGTTATGTCGCAAGACAGTATCTCTTCTGAATTAGAGATAGAACTTCTTGAATCACAAACCGTTCATCAAGAATTGCTAGATTACTCAAGACAAAAATGGGAAGATTGGTTGAGACAACATATTGGAATCTCACCTTCCTATTCCCGTAAACTGAGGGTGATATCTCGATTGCTGAGACCGTTCACGCGTGAACGGTACTATTTTTAGAATCCTATCTGTTGGAGCTGGCTTGTCTGGAAGACCTACCATTCACGCGTGAACGGTACTATTTTTAGAATCCTAGAATTCTTGAGAATTTCGGAGCTGGCTTGTTTCTGGAAACGTATGAAAAGGTTTTCTACTGTTGGACTACCTTTCATTGAAGTCTACTCCATGCTTTGTCACGTCCTATTCAACAGGCTGCCTATTCAGGCGGCCGCCGGGTGTACTTTATACAATTGTCTTGTTTGTTGAATCAAGCTTTTAATAAGTGCACTTGGTGGCTGCTTAGAATAATCTTCAACAACGTGCCACGATTCTACGCTTGTGTGAACACACATCCCACCCCTTTTCAGACACTCCCTATTCAGATAGCTTTCAATAGCCAGTCATTCCTCACAATAGAATGAAATCCCAACTTGGTTGACAAATAGCCCTCCTAAGAATAAAGAATAAGAATAAAGGCATGGTTAACCAAGTCCCCATTGTTTTGTTTGTTTACTTCTTAACGGTCCAGTGACAGAGAACTATAAAACAGATAATCCTACACATTATGTATGTTTGTAAAGTGTTTACTATTAGAGAACTATAAAATAGGCATTCTGGGTAAGCCAGCGGAGCAACAGCGAAACCGGCTTCAGCCGGTTGGAGCTGGCGGAGGTGGGTGAGCCAGAATGCCTATTTTATAGTTCTCTTCTGTCTTTGCAGTGTTTTGCTGCGAAACGATAAGCCTACGTGCATGCCTTTTATGCTACTTCATATATTCTTAAATGATTCGCTCGAATTTATGTATGGTGATACTTCCTGTTGGTATTCAGTTTTAATGGAAACGCATTGTCTGTGTCCACACAATCACACCCTTCAGCATTCTTCCTCAATCTGGTTACGAACTGAGTAGTTGTTTCATCTTTCTCCTGAGACAGCTTTCTAAACTTATGTCTCAAAAATGTTTTGTTTGGCCTTATGATGAAGTGTTTGTTGAGTGCTTGCACAGCTGCTGTGTAATTTGTTGTGGTGCCAGTGTCTGTAAGACTCTTAAATGTATCTCTGACCTCTTTTCCTGTTGTATACAAAAGCAAGGCTCTTTTTGTTGCTTGTTTGTGGTGTCCTCTTCGTCGTCTGCATTGCTAAAAAGTCCGACGCTGTCAGCGTACGACTCAGACTCTTCAAGCCAGGCGCTCCACTTCAGACTGACTGTGTAAGCGTTATCAGTGTTCGAAGTTGTTTGGTCGTCCGTACAGTATACTCGTTGCCATTGTAGTATTCGCTCGAATAATTCTTTTCAATCATCGGCTTTACAAATGATCAGCCAAGGCGTCGGTATTGCTCAGCAACCGTTTATTCCATCTTCAAGTCCCGGATGTACAATATTGTTACCATGACGTAATCATTGTATGGAACGGATAAGGATATGACATGAACCATCAGTTCATTTGCCAGATTTACCCAAGATTTCCATTTTGCGTGCTGATGATTCAGTGTATGGTTGAGTGTCGTTTCTAAACCTTTGACCTCTATGGCAGTAGAGTTGGATTGAGAAACACATTATTCCACATCTGACGGAACATGCCGTACAATTCTTTGAGCGTTTGATAAATTCAGCCACTATTTAACTGTATGAGAATTCGTCCTAGAAACTGAACTCAGACCACTGACCTACGTTCAGAAGAATCGAACTATAACCAGCACTGAATGCGTATTCAGACACAGGACATAACAGAAGTTATCATTTCACTGGTGTGTGAAAATAACAATAACTTTAATCATAATGATAATGTGAGTGTTTATTGGTCCATTTCTTCAGTAACTCTCTCAAGCAATCAGATACAAGATCAAGTCATTGAAAAGACCACGTCTGACAAACTCAGACTAAGGCTACTCGAAAA
>JAMYXO010004420.1:0-17515 GCA_033310375.1 Conus canariensis | reverse complement strand
AAAAAAAAGCGCGGGCGCGCGGGGGCACACACACACACAACACAACACACACTCACAACACACACACACACACACACACACAAACAATGGCTGCTGATTTTAAATGGCCGTAACACGTGAAAACTCTGATGTCAGAAGAAAACAGGAGCAGTGTGAAGAAGCTGGTGAGCGGATAATCTTGTATCGAATAAAAAAGCCTTGAACTGGCATATGAGCTCTTCTTTGGTGATTGCGTTCGTAGGAGTGGTCCACTGCGTTTTCACTGCGTTTTTCAAAGAGAGAGAGAGAGCGAGAGAGCGAGAGAAATGGTTTGGTGGTGAGAGCCCCCTTAAGTTATTGTAGTTCCTCTGAACATTTCTTTCCTGATGGGCAAATTTTTTCTACTTCTCTTGACCTGCTAGTTCCTCTAACTAACCCTTTCCTTACCAAAAAGGGTTTTTCTATTCTTTGACCTGCTAGTTCCTCTGACTAACCCTTTCCTACCAAAAAGGGTTTTTCTACTTCTCTTGACCCCCTTTTGACAGAAACTTGAGTTAAGGGACCCCACTTCAGAAGACGCTCCACGACTTCCCTTTGAAACAGAGTTATTCATTAAAGATGTGCCAGTTTAGTGCTTTCTGGCATTTGTTGAACAAATAATTCGTTTCCGAGAAATTCCCCCGAGATCTCTGACTGAAAGAAAACAGAACGGGGGAGGAAAAATGTTTTTAGCGAGGGGTGTGAGTGTCAAAAGTGGAAAAAAATTTCCCAGACTCATGTCTTTTCCAACGTCTGTTATAGTTTTTTCTTTTTTTTTATTTGTGGGTTTGTGGTTTTGTTGTGTGTGTGTTGGGGTGTGTGTGTGTTTTGTTGTTGTTGTTGTTTTGAAAGCCACGAAAAACTTGCAGTGGTGTCCCGAACCGGAACAGGGGAAGGAGGGAGGCTCTCTTCCTCAATGAAAATATTGAGAGTGGAAAGACTTCCCTTTGACCCCCCCCCCCCCCCTCCCGTACGTGTTATACCGGAATATTTGAAAGAAAAAAAAAAAACGGACGATTATCTTAAGATGCCCCCCCCCCCCCCCCCCCCCACTTTACCCTGCTTTCATGGGAAATTGGAAGAGAATATCCCCTCTAAAAATGTGGGCCTCCAGGCTAAGAAAAAAATAGCAAATTGTACAGATTTTTGCCCTTTTTTTTAATTCATCGAGGGCATACCCCTTGATTTCCTAACAGCTTTAGCAGCCCACGATTCACATTTTCAACTTCCAAGTGCTCCCCGCCCCACTCCAACCCTCCCGCCTCCCTTTTTTATGAGTAGGCTATAGGACCCATCCAATGTCATTTTATCTGAACATTATGTACCTAAAGGAAAACTTCCCGGAAGTTTTTTTTTTCCGTTCACCGCCAGATGTTTTGAATAATTTATGTTGATGATCATTTGAAATGTGAGAGCAAAAAGCAAAGAAGAACAGCCAGCACACTGGGCATGGCTTAGTTTCATTCGCCACGAGACTGATTGACATGGGAAGATTTCATCCCATGCTCCTCTAGAATAGAAAAGCTTATTTTTTCGTTAACAGAGGCGGATCACTTTGTTGTGAGGGGGGGGGGGGGGGGGGTGCTCTTGGAAGTTTAAAGTGTAAATCGTGGGCCCGTTTGTTTGTTTGTTTGGTTTTTTAAGGCGCTAATCTGAATAAGAGATTCAGCATCGTTCAATATCGATACAGGGTCAGTATGGAACCATGTTCTTTCTTCTTTTTTTTTTTAGCCGGAGAGGGATGTTCGTGTACACACACACACAACACACACACACACACACACACACACACACACACACACACACACACACACACACTTTTCAGCAGACCCCGTGAAACCTTTTAAAACAAGTAATCCACTTGATGTATTTTTGAATTTCATCTGATCTAAGATTTTACGGAAGAAAGATGTTAACGAAATGTCCGGTGTGTTTGTATCTTATGTATCCTCTCCTTTGTCCCCTTCCAGCATGGTGAATGACTATTCTATTCTTTGCTTGGATTTCTGGCATTTGTTACACAGCCCAGTGTGCGCATGCATGTAGGCTACACACACTGATTGACAGACACCAAATTATTGTCAGATTAATTTTTAGTTGTTCTGACATTTCAGAAATCATTATGAAAAGAATGTCAGCACTTTCAAACATTATACGCACACATAACACACACACACACACACACACACACACACACACACACACACACACACACACACACATGCACACTCCCACATGCTTTGCACGCGAACACACACATATGCAGGCATGCACACGCACACACATGTGTGCGCGCGCACGCAATTATGCACGTGCGATCCCCCCCCCCCCCCTACACCCCATCCCCCACATACATTGAGTAAAAAAAAAAACTAAGTTACATAATAAAAACCAGAAAAATTCACTTTTCCCTCTTCTTTCCTTTTTTTTTTTTTTTTTTTTTTGGTTCTCTTCTTTTCTCTTCTTTTGTTAACTGCACTCTAGTATCTCCTGGCCCCTCCAACCAGCCCCTAGCTTCCCCCCCCCCCCCCCCCCCCCCCCGTCTCCAAGAACAGCACTTCAACATATCAAAGCAATTAACTTAGGCTCAATTGAAGACATAGATACACAGAATATTTCTACACACACACACACACACACACACACACACACACACACGTTCTCTCTCTCTCTCTCTCTCTCTCTCTCTCTCTCTGAGCCCATGTACGCATTAACATCAGTTCTGTTTGGCCACATGTACCGATCATCAGAATGTGGTACAAGCTGACCTATTACTCGCAAGAGTCGAGCCACTTATAGGTGTACAGGGAAGGGGGTCTGGGAGAATGGGAAAGGGAATGGTAATGAGAAGGGAATGGTAATGAGAAGCCTTGCTCTACGTGTAAATCAAAGTCCAGGCTGGGGAACTCTCCTCGGATCCGAGGATCCCCAAGATTTTTCAAAGTGACTTCCGAGAAAAAGAAAACGGGTCCGAGAAAAAAAAAAAAAAAATCCCGCTGAGAAAAAAAAATCGTGAAGGAGTTTATCACTCTGAGTCTATTACTGTACCGTATCCAGTATTTCCAATCCAAGTTTTCATCATTCTATTTTCAAGGCAGTGCCGCCCGCGGTTGTGATGGCATTTGCGCGTGCTTTAAAAAAACTATTGCCGAGGAGGGCGCATCAATTTGTGAACGCGATTTTCGCAGCCAATTTCTGTAGTTGCTGAGAAACGAAAGCGGTTGGGTGCACATGGCGAAGGGCTGCCACTAAAAAAGCCAACAAGGAAGATCTTTTAAACAAGCCACAAAGGCTAAGACTGTGCATAGCAAGTTAGACAGTAAGGAAAAAAGCAGCAAAGGACCACAAGAGAGGCCATCAGTCAGTATGCAAACAAGCAGCAAAGGACCACAAGAGAGGCCATCAGTCAGTATGCAAACAAGCAGCAAAGGACCTCGAGAGGCTATCAGTATGCAAACAAGCAGCAAAGGACCACAAGAGAGGCCATCAGTCAGTATGCAAACAAGCAGCAAAGGACCTCAAGAGAGGCCATCAGTATGCAAACAAGCAGCAAAGGACCACAAGAGAGGCCATCAGTCAGTATGCAAACAAGCAGCAAAGGACCTCAAGAGAGGCTATCAGTATGCAAACAAGCAGCAAAGGACCTCAAGAGAGGCTATCAGTATGCAAACAAGCAGCAAAGGACCACAAGAGAGGCCATCAGTATGCAAACAAGCAGCAAAGGACCTCAAGAGAGGCCATCAGTCAGTATGCAAACAAGCAGCAAAGGACCTGAAGAGAGGCTATCAGTCAGTATGCAAACAAGCAGCAAAGGACCACAAGAGAGGCCATCAGTCAGTATGCAAACAAGCAGCAAAGGACCACAAGAGAGGCCATCAGTCAGTATGCAAACAAGCAGCAAAGGACCACAAGAGAGGCCATCAGTCAGTATGCAAATAATCAGTAAAGGACCAAGAGAGAGGCCAAGATGTGCAAGTGGATCTGTGGCTGCTGCCCCCCCCCCCCCCCCTTACCAAAACAAAACAGGCTTCTCTTGCCAGTTTTTTTTTTTTAAATAGTGTACTTATAACCTTCTTTGTCCCCTGTTATCTTACCATGCTGTGTGAAGAGATGGTGAGTATTGACTATGATAAGTACAAACTGTTTCCATTAATTTGACTTTGAATAAGTTCGAGGGTGATGCATCATTAGTAGAGGAACTACCTGTTTATGCTGCACGAATCTCAAACTGTGAGTCCGTTCCTTTCTCCCACGTCTTACCTCCAAAGATGCACGAAACATCAGGATCAGGATCAGGATTTGGGACGTTGTATTAACACAACTTAGCCTATTCAGGCTCTTTACGCCCCCCCCCCCCCCCCCCCCCCTCCCTTTTTTTTTTTTTTTTTTTTGATGTCTGTTGATCCAATCGTTGACTAGCTCAGTCTTCTTTAACCATCAAATTCATATTTCATTTTAGTTATGAAAGCATGTCTGGTGATGAAGTGATGGTGCTAGTCAAGTGCTGTTTGAGCTTCACACAGTTCATGGACTTGTAAAGTGTGGCATCAAGCTGAGGGTGCTGGCTGACACCACCACATTTTACTGCTGCAACATGGAGGTGGACAAACATGTGAAGTGTGGCGTCAAGCTGAGGGTGCTGGCTGACACCACCAGATTTCTTACTGCTGCAACATGGAGGTGGACAAACATGTGAAGTGTGGCGTCAAGCTGAGGGTGCTGGCTGACACCACCAGATTTCTAACTGCTGCAACATGGAGGTGGACAAACATGTGAAGTGTGGCGTCAAGCTGGGGGCTGGCTGACACCACCAGATTTCTTACTGCTGCAACATGGAGGTGGACTAACATGTGAAGTGTGGCGTCAAGCTGAGGGTGCTGGCTGACACCGCCACATTTTTTACTGCTGCAACATGGAGGTGGACACAGCATGGGCAGCATGTGATAAGTTGATCATGCTTAGTGATTGAGTTGATTGTCCTGACTAGACCTGTTCATAATGTTTGTCACATTGTCTTCACCAACAGCTTCTGCACCTCACCTACACTGGCTAGCTACCTGTGGAACAAAGGGATTTATACATGTGGCAGAATGCGACTCAGTCAGGCATCATGGGAGGATAACAGAAGGGTGTACTACCTGTCCACTGCACACCCACCCCTTAGTGTGTCACAGGCGTCGTTGCCAGACAACTCAAGAAAGATGGGACTGTCACTGGTTTCCCTGCACTCCTGCAGTGACTATGTCATCAACATGAATGGTGTGGACAAACAGGACCATCACCCAGTGGAACCTAAGCGATGAAGACAGCTGTTGACAATGTCTGTGTCCTTGAAGGGGAGGTGACCCACCAAAAATGACAGGAGAAAAAGTGAGCTATGCTCTCTTCAGATTGGACATGGCTCATCAACTGGACTGACAATCAATTTGTCAATGCACACACACACACACACACACACACACACACACACACACACACACACACACACACACACACACACTCCTCTCTGAAGCTGACCAAAAATGGAAGCTAGTGACCTCTAACATGCTTGCACAGATCATGGTGTATTTGACAAGGTGATTACCATATCTGTGCGGTGTGCACATCACGTCATAACAGACAGAGTGACAGCCACCCTGGTGCTGGCTACACCAACAATCTCTTCAAGAAATGTAAGACAGCCTTCAAAAGTGTGAAGTGTATATGTGCAGCAATCAGTGTGATTGCTTCAAGATATATTACACATCCATGTCTGATATGTCATGTAGTGTCTGTGACATGGACATAAGAACTGTGTATCTGGATGTTTTCTGTGCATAAAGGATGTGATTTTGGATGAATAACAGCCTCTACAGTGAAAGATGTTCACATCATGAATTCCAGTCTTCACACTGTGCTTGTGGCAAGGACAATTGCAGTGACTGTTGCGACAGTCTCATGGATAGGAAAGATGTTACCAGTCTTCACACTGTGCTTGTGGCAAGGACAATTACAGTGACTGTTGCGACAGTCTCATGGATAGGAAAGATGTTACCAGTCTTCATACTGTGCTTGTGGCAAGGACAATTACAGTGACTGTTGTGACAGTCTCATGGATAGGAAAGATGTTACCAGTCTTCACACTGTGCTTGTGGCAAGGACAATTACAGTGACTGTTGTGACAGTCTCATGGATAGGAAAGATGTTACCAGTCTTCACACTGTGCTTGTGGCAAGGACAATTACAGTGACTGTTGTGACAGTCTCATGGATAGGAAAGATGTTACCAGTCTTCACACTGTGCATTTGCAAGGACAATTACAGTGACTGTTGTGACAGTCACATGGATAGGAAGGATGTTACCAGTCTTCATACTGTGGATGTGGCAAGGACAATTACAGTGACTGTTGCGACAGTCTCATGGATAGGAAAGATGTTACCAGTCTTCACACTGTGCTTGTGGCAAGGACAATTACAGTGACTGTTGCGACAGTCTCATGGATAGGAAAGATGTTACCAGTCTTACCACTGTGCATGTGGCAAGGACAATTACAGTGACTGTTGTGACAGTCTCATGGATAGGAAGGATGTTACCAGTCTTCACACTGTGCATGTGGCAAGGACAATTACAGTGACTGTTGTGACAGTCTCATGGATAGGAAGGATGTTACCAGTCTTCACACTGTGCATGTGGCAAGGACAACTGCAGTGACTGTTGTGACAGTCTCATGGACATGGTAAGCAGTGTGGCACTGAGGTACATGCAAGGCACAAGTCAGTGAGTACCAGCATGATGTGTACACCCAGCATGCAAAACACTGTCCAGCATGCATTACATGTTTTCCTGTGTTGTGCTGTGTTGTGAGACTTGCCTGTTTTATACTTCCATGTTATTTGTGATGTTGCCATATAGAGTGAACAGGCCTACCTTAACTTTGTACTCAACTGTTTGATATTCCTATATGTGTGTGTGTGTGTGTGTGTGTGTGTGTGTGTGTGTGTGTGTGTATGAGTGTGTGTGTGTGTGTGTGTGTGTGTGTGTGTTGTGTGTGTGTGTGTGTGTGTGTGTAGTGTAAACAAGTGTTGTGTTCCCATTTCTTTTTTTTTTTTTAAGTTTAAATCTTTGCCATGCCATTACTATAATGATGGAAGAATTGTTCAGCTATATATATATATATAATATATATATATATATATATATATTCAGTTATAAACAAAGCTTGCTCTTATGTCTTAGATTGAAGAAATAGGGGGAGATAAGCATTCATATCTGCAGTGGTAGATAATTCTGCCTAATTAACAGTATGTACTTGAGTGGGTGAATGGGGAATAATAAATGCAATATAATTGAATTTCTTGCAGTCATTGCAACACCAAGCTGCTCTGTAAGTTGCTGGAATGGTGTTCGGTACTTATCCTTGGAATTTATTAGTTTATTGTATGTATGTTTTAATATATATATATATATATATATATTATATATTATGTATGTATGTATATATGTATATATACTTCCCTAGGCCAGAGACTGACCTTTACGTGCTTTACATTCCACTCTCTCACTTACACAAAGGCCTACCTGAAGAGCTGCCTCCTGGAAATAATCATTCATTCCCCATTTCAGTCAGTTGAACAACCAGTAAATTGACTCATTCCTTCAATGTTTTTTTCTTGGAAGATGCATGCTGCTTGTATTAGTGTCCTTTATAATTATGCCCAAACTGGTCCTCTCTTCTAAAAGGTTGTAATAAGATTTAATGTGTGTGCAAGTTGTGATGTGTGCATTGACACACAGAACCTCGATTTGCAGTCTCATTCAAAGGACATTCTGGAAATGGAGACCGACCTAGTTTTGAAAATAAGCAGAGAATTGCAGTTTGAACAGTAACATTGCTGCGAGTCTATTCATGGTACTGTAATGAAGAAAACTTGCAGTCTCAATGAAAAATTTCACAACAAGTAAGAGTGAAGGCAGGAATTGAAACTTTAGGTTAACTGTATTTCTTACTTCATCAAGCCTGCAGTGGTGTTAACAAGCATTGTGTTCCCAGTAATTTCAGATAACTATGATCTACCAGAGATTTCATTCAAGCAAAAGGAACTAACATTTAGTTTTGAAGACAAGTTCTTCATGTATAGCTTCATGCTGATGCTAAATTATATGAAATGCTAGAGTATTTTATAATCTGAACTTTGTGTTTATGTTGTAATAGTTTACATTTAGTTTTGAAGACAAGTTCTTCATGTATAGCTTCATGTTGATGCTAAATTATATGAAATGCTAGAGTATTTTATAACCTGAAGTTTCTGTTTGTGTTGTAATAGTTTACACCCATAACACAAGTAAATTTAACCTATGTGATCAAGGAGAAAATTAAGACATGGTCATTAGTCAGTACAGTACAAGATGAAATTTTAGAGAGACTGAGAAGAGCTTTGAGAACACAGACACGATCCTCATATGATGTATATTAGATGGGAGACAAGGTCTACTACAAGCACCCAAATAATGAAGAATGGAAGGGACCAGGAAATGTGATAGGACAAGATGGAGGTGTGATCTTTGTGCGTCATGGTGGAACTCCAGTCTAAATGATGCTTCTCTGCAGTGGTACAAACAAGTCAAAGATGTTCTTGAGAAAATTTTGGAGGAAGGATATCAAAAGGTGACCCAGCAGTCTTCTATTGGATGACTGGAGGTGATAGGCATCTTAGCATGCCACGTGAATGACTTCGTCTGGGAAGGCACAAAGGCCTTTGAACAGAATGTGATTGAAGAAATAAGAAAAACGTTCAAGGTTGGAAAGAGAGAAAACAAGGCTTTTCAATACATTGGCATGGAACTGTCCTCTTATGGACACACAGTGTGTCTACAACAAACCAAGTATGAGACACTCTGGAACCCATACCCATTGACAAAAGAAGAACAAAACAGAAACAGGACAACATGACAGCTGAGGAGAAACAGATGCACAGGTCCAAAGTTGGTCAGATTTTGTGGATATCTCATCAGAGTCATCCTGATGTAGCATTTGATGCTTGTCAGCTTTCTTCTAATGTGAAAGATGGGAAAAGTGGAACATCTATTGGAAGCAAACAAAGTCATCAAAAAGATCACATCAGAACATGTTACGTTGAAATTTCAACACTTGAAATCTGCAACACTGAAACTGATGGTCAACATAGATGCTTCTTTTGGCAACCTGAAAAATGGAGGAACTCAAGGCGGCTATATAATCTTCCTAGTCAATGAGAAAGAAGAGGTTATTCCTATTTGCTGGAACTCCAAGAAAATTCACAGAGCGGTAAGAAGTACACTAGCTGGTGAGACACTGGCTATGGCTGAAGGACTTGATGTAGCAATATTTGTGGCAACATTGTTCACTGGCATCGCCACAGGAAAAGCTTCCACCAACAGTTTACCTCTTGTCTGCCTGACTGACTATAAGTCACTACATGATGCGTTGAAATCCACAAAGCAAGTGACAGAAAAACGGTTGAGGCTACAATTGTAGAAATCAGTGGGATCGAAGACTTGATGGAAAAAGATATTGTGGAAAAGGTGAAATGGTCTGACACACATCAACAGTTAGCGGACTGCCTTACCAAGAGAGGAGCTGAGAACACTGGAAGAAGGAACAATCACTGCATAGACTATTGATTTTTTTTTTTTTTTTTTTCCGATAAAGACAGAGATGAGTATGATAGCAATACACAATATCGGAACAGCGCATGCTTGGAAAACATTGTTGTCAAATGTACCGGAAGTGATGAAATGAGTAACTAAGGAAAAAACTTGGCAACGAGAGAAGCGGAAGTGACAAGAGTGTCAACGAATCTGTGTACGAGCCGAGGGGGCAATATTCTTCTTCTTCTTCTGTTATGTGGCCACAATCAACACTCTGATTATTTTGCCACATATTGTTCTGAGTACGCTTACAGTCAAACTTTTCAGTCTCCCTTCCGACAATTCAGACACAACTCAAAACTTATTCTTAAAAATCAGCATTCATTCGGGATGGACAGCTTCCAAATTTTGCTGGGAACTACTCTCATATATGTTAATTTCTCTTTATAAATGATAAAGAGTACCTTTATTTCAAATGTGATTTTTTTTTTCAAATGCATCCCCTTTTAAGACATGATTTTTGTGAAAGGAGGCAGAAAATCTTTTTTTCCCCCACATATGGCAATTCATGACCAGTATGTTGATGTCAATAAAGTACACACTTGGTATTATAGCAATGTAATTTGAAATAATTCTTTGCTGAATACAGCTGAAGTCAGTGCATGCTTGTGTCAGTGTTAAACAGCAGTCTGCATTTCAAAATGGTCAAAAGAGTGCAGTTGTTCATAGGAGAGAGGAAGAAGAAAGAGAGAAAAGTGTGTGTGTGTGTGTGTGTGTGTGTGTGTGTGTTCCCTCTTCCCACCTTTCTTATTCACTTGTCTTTCATCCCCACTCCCCCAAATACTTGTATCATCGGACTCAAAATCAGCGCTTACATCTCTACATTGTCAATCAAAATCTAGTTGTTCAGACTTAGTATATGAGATCTTATTTCTCATTCATCAGTTAAAAACCCGGGGTATGGATATTGTAATATTCAGTCATACAGAGACGAAGAAAAGATTGGAAGCAGGCAGTTTGTTTTACTTGGCAACGTTCCCATAATCCTTCGCGCATCCTATTTACATAAAGAACGATTATCCAATATGAACAGTATGGGAATTACTTCCCTTAGACTGGTAATAGAATCCGTCTGCTATGACGAACTTATCCTACAACTCCCTTTTTGAAAAGTAGTTAATGTCTTTCAAATTTACAATCATTGTGATAAATTAATAAGAAAAGTATTCGGCTCTTATTTTGTCTATTCTCTTTCATGTCCTTCTTTCTTCTTTCATATTTATTGTCCTTGGTATAATGTTAGTTTTGAAGTGTTTATAATTTCACGAAGAATGTTCATCGTTATTTCATATTCATAGTCTGTTCAACCTTTCCAAGTGTCATAGAGTCACATGCCATACTAAAGGACTTTGAATAATATAATAAGTTATTAAACAATATAAGTATGCCAACTTCCTTTTTTTTTTTTTTTTTGTAATGAAATATGTAATTGTTGATAACTGTAACTAATTTTAAACTATAAAACTGGAACCATTCAAAAATAACATTTAAAGTCTGTCATTTAAACTTCAAATAGAACAAAAGCGTAGTCTATGTGTTTTTGTGTGTGTCTGTTCACAAACACTGTTGTGTCTCATTTCTATAAATCAAGTCATTGGGGTTTCTTGATTATTCTTTGGGACTTGCGGAGCATTCCTGTGGTGTTTGGGGTTGGAGATACTGGACCAGGTGTTGGCACTGGGACAGGAGATCGCTGCTGAGTTGTGGGTGGAACTCTTTGCGGCGATCGCTGTAGTGATGAAGACAAAGGTGGTGACGGCGTAACCGCAGCCGTGGTGAGTGTTCCTTGCCTGGGGTATCCCCGCATGGGTTGTACATCATTTGATGTTGTTACTAAGTGCGTTCTGTTGTGTCTGATGGGACCAGTTTCTGTCCAAACAATGTAGGAACGTGGGTTGTGGTGTTTTGACAACACTTCTCCCGACTTGTTCATGTCTTTGACAAATACAGTGTCACCAGGTTTCAGGGGTGTTGCTTCCTGGCTGCATGATGGTCGTTGAAGTTGTTGCATTGCTTTTGTTTCATGTACTGTTCTTTCTGTTTGATGAAAGAGTGATCAGGGTTTCGGGGCAGTAGATGGGATGGAAGAATGGGGATTTTTGTCTTTAATTTTCTTTAATCTTTTGTCTTTAATTTTCTTCCCATTAGGAGCTCACTGGGGGACTTGCCATTTTGCAGTGGACTTGGCCTGTAGAGGAGAAGTGCATTGTAGGGATCTTTCGCTTTCTTGAGCAGGTTCTTCACAGTTTGTACAGCTCTTTCAGCCTCTCCATTACTTTGGGGGTAATGAGGAGAGCTTGTGGTATGTGTGAACCCAAAGTCAGCAGCAAATTTGTGGAATTCTGTGCTGGCAAATTGTGGACCATTGTCAGACATGACCACGTCAGGGATGCCATGGACAGAGAAAATGCTTTTTAGTTTGTTGATGAGGTTGCTGCTTGTTTGGTTGTCGAGGCGACGTAACTCTGGCCAGCGAGAGTAATAGTCCACCACAATGACAAAGGTCTTGCCTTGAAACTCAAACAGATCCATGCCGAGCCTTGACCAAGGTGGTTCAGGGAAGGAAGAAGGTAGAAGCGGTTCCTTATGTGTTGGTCTGTGTTTGGCACAGATATTGCAATTTTTTACGAGATCTTCAATTTCTATAGAGATATGAGGCCACCAAATTGAGAATGAAGGAAGTGCTCGGCATTTCACAATTCCGAGTTGTCCCGCATGAATGCGGTTGAGCATTTCAATCCTCACGTCCCGAGGAATGACAATTCTGTCATCAAACAACAAGAGGTCTTCAACTATGGTCAGATGTTCTCTATTTGTCCAGTACTGCTTGAGAAGTGGTGACTCTGGCATGTAGGCGGGCCATCCATTGATGCAGTATTCTCGGACTTTAGTTGTTTCAGGATCTGATTTCTGCAATTCTTTGATTGATTGTATTTGGTTTGTTGAAGCTGGCAGACTGTCGATGGTTTGTTTGGCAAGTAGTGCTGCGTCATCGACAAGGTTGATGTCTTCTTTTTCTGGTTGAGAATGTGGTGCACGTGACAGTGCACCTGCTGTCATTTAATTCTTCCGGCGACGTGCTGAATTTTTTGAGAAAATCGCGTGAGTCGCAGTCGGAATCGTTGAATGCATGGAGGCATTTTGACGAGTTCTGTGGTTGACAGGAGGGGGACCAAAGGCTTATGGTCAGTCTCGACTGTGAAGGTGAGTCCAAGGAGGTATTCACTTAGTCTCTCACAGGCCACGTGACTGCCAATGCTTCTTTTTCAATGACAGCATAGTTGCGTTCTGCGTCAGAAAGAGAGCGTGAAATGTAGCACACTGGGCGTTGTGAGTTGTCATCTTGAGTCTGGTATAATACAGCACTGAGGCCTGCATTGGAAGCGTCAGCCGCTACGAAGGTTTCACGCTTAGGGTTGAAGTGTGCAAGTACAGGAGGTGAAAGTAGAAGATTTCGTATTTGCTGGAATGCCATTTCCTGTTGATCACCCCACGTCCATTCAGTGTTCTTGCGTAAGAGACAGCGTAGAGGAGCTGTGATGCTGGCAAGATTGGGCATGAACTTGGCCAGTTGATTTGCCATGCCCAAGAAACGTTGAAGTTCTGTGCAGTTCGTGGGTGAGGGGAAACTGTTGATAGCTTCCACTTTTGCTGGATCCGGGCAGATGCCTGAGCTGTCAATGATGTGACCCAAGAAACGGATTGAGTCTTTCGAAAACTCACATTTGTTATTGAGTGTGATGCCAGCCTCCTGTAAGCGATTCAGGACTTCTCGAAGACACTGATCATGAGTAGTTTGGTCTTCGGCATGGACCAGAACATCATCCATATGGCAGACGACGCCATCTAGATCGGCCAGGATTGTCCGCTGAAATATTTCACTGGCTGAACTAATGCCAAATGGGAGTTGGTTGAAGCAGTAGCGTCCAAATGGGGTTATGAATGTTGTGTATAATTTGGATTCTTCAGCAAGAGGTATTTGCCAAAAACCACTTCTGGCATCCAGTTTTGTAAAAACTTTGGAATTCGCAAGTTTTGCCAGGCTTTCGTCCACTGAAGCTATGGGATGAACTTCGCGTTGAACAGATTCATTCAGACGTGTCAGATCCACGCATAGCCGTATTGATCCATTTGGTTTTGGAACCACAACAATCCCAGAGCACCAACTGGTGGGTTCTGTGACGGGCGAAATGACTTCTTCCCGCAGCATGCAGTCAATCTCTGTCTTCACTTTAGGTAAGAGAGGATGTGCAATTTTGCGGGGAGCATAAATGCACACTGGTTTTGCATCAGGTTTGAGAGTGATGGTATAAGTTGTGTCCAGTTTGCCCAGGCATTTTTGAAAGAGGCTAGGAAACTCACTTTTAAAGTCTGGAATTCCTGGATCGTTGATTTGATCGATGCGAGAGATCAGACCCAGCTTTACACAGGCTGTTCGACTGAGGAGGGAGCTGGACTGGCCTTTCAGAACATAAAGTGTTTCCTTTATTTCTTTGTCTTTGTGACGTAGTTGTGCTTGAAACGTACCCAGTACTGTGAGTCTGGTGTTACCTGGGCCTTTCAGCTGTTTTCGTGATTTGGTCAGCTTGTAAGAGTCGGCCCATTTTTCACCTACGACTGAAACAGATGCGCCTGTATCCAGTTTGAAAACGTTGGACCTGCCATTTGTAATGATTTCTGCTGTCCAGGAGTCATCCTCTTGGAGATGAAAAATATTGCCTAGAAGTTCATCTTCTTCTTCAGGCGAAGTGTAGTAGTCTTCTTCTGATAATTGATGAACTGATTTTCGCCTGAAAGCTTGACTGTGACGTGCAGTGCTTCAGCAAACCGTTTTATAGTGTCCTCGTTTTTGGCATGAAGAACAAATTGCTGTACGTGAAGGGCATTTATCTCGGGAGTGAGATTCTTTCCCGCAGTATCCACAGGATTTTCTTCCAAATGCTGGAGTCTTGAAATCTTTTATTGTTTCTGACTGCTGTTTGATGGCGTTGATGGCAGTATATCCTCTAATTAAGTGTTGACTTTCTTTCCTTTCTTCTGCTTGTCTGCTGGTCTGTACTGCCTGACTGAGTGTTAAGTCAGCTTTTGCTTGAAGTTCATTTGAGAGACCATCATCAAATACACCGACAACAATTTGGTCTCGGATTAGTTCATCTTTCAGTTGACTGTATTCGCAGTCTTCGGCTAGCTTGTACAAATCTTGAATGAATTTTCAATTGTCTCTCCTGACTTCTGTGTTCTTTTGTTGAATTTGGCCCTGGCAACGATCGTGTTTTTCCGTGCACCAAAGTAGCCATCAAATGCAGTCACAAGCGCGTCATGTTCAATCGTGCTTTCGTCAATGTTCATGGTTGACATGATATCATCTGCTACGTCTCCCATTGTATATAAGAAACAACTAACCCCGATAAGTATAACAAAATCACTAATAACATCTCAGATCACTCATTTGTTCTTACTGCTACCAGACCCACCTACACAGTTTTTGAAAGACATGAATGTGATGCTTTTCCAATTTCTATGGAACAAAAAACCCGATAGAATAAAACGCACAGTTACTTTCAAGGATTATGACGAAGGCGGGTTGAAAATGGTTAACATATATTCAGTTTGTAAATCATTAAAACTGACATGGATAAGACGATTAACACAAAAGGAAGCGAACTGGACAACACTAGTAAAAGTATTGTATCCAGATATAGTAAGATTGAGTACTTTTGGCTCAGACTATGTGGAAAACATAATAAGTAAATGTGAAAACCAGTTCTGGATTGACGTTTTGAATCATCTAAAAGAATACCAAGTGAAAGTCCAACCCAAGACATATTATGAACTACTCAATGAAAATCTACACTACAATACAAAATTCTTGATAGATAAAACGTCCATAAAAGTACGTAATTGGATACAGAACGGAATTCTTAAGGTCAGAGACCTAACTAATAATGGAGTTTTTCTAAATTTCATTGAATTCCAAAATAGATATGAGCAGAACTTAACCAATTTTCTTCAATTTGTTGGCGTTATAAGATCATTAAAGACTTACCAAAAGAAAAACAAAATAAAATTTGAAGAGGGTAACAGAGAAGGAGAAAGTCTATTCTGGGAGAACCTACTAAAATTCAACCGAGGAACAAAAGGCATAAAAGTTTTTTTTGAAAGACACATCGAGGAGCCAACATCATTAACTAAATGGGAAAATGAACTAAACTATAGGATTGACAGGAAAAAAGCCTTTTTAAGTGTATATAGAACAACTAAAGATCCCAGGCTTCGGTGGTTCCAGCTGAAAGTTCTATACAGGCTTCTACCAACAAATAGATATTTATATTTTTGTAAAATTAAACGATCTCCAATGTGCGATCAATGTGAAGATGGAGAGGAAGAAGAAGACCACCTTCACTTATTATGGAATTGTGATGTTGCACAGACCTTTTGGTGCGGGGTGACTGAATGGATAAAAAGTAATGCAGTAGGGAAAAGGGATTTTTGGATTGATCCAGAAGTAATTATTTTAGGAGTCATGGATGGATTTCAAACAGATGGAGTGATAGATCTGATTCTCCTTTTGGGTAAACATTACTTGTTTTTGTGTAAACAAAAAAAAATATACCTATTCTGCCAATTTTTAAAAGTATTGTAAAACAAAAATATCTTATAGAGAAAGGAGAACATATTCTCCGAGGCACCATTGAAAAATTTATCTCAAAATGGGAAAATTATGAAGATCTTTTCAATTAAACCCATCTTTCTTTTCAATTAAACTCATCTTTTCCGGATATCCATAATATATCCATAAGACACGAATTTGTTTTTGTCTTTAAAAAGCATTAAGATAATTTTTATTACCAAAGACTGTGCACATGAAGTAAAAAGATATATATAAGTGCCTGACTTTTTTTTTTTTTTTTTTTTTTTTAGGACTATCTGCCCGTCTGTCACTTTCATCTACTTACATTCTGTAGAATACTAATCTTAAGTTATAGAGATTTATGCCAGATGTTTTCTTCAACCCTCCATCCCCCACCCCGCATCCCTCGTGTGTATCATTGTATGCATTATTTCTTGAATAAAGTGTGTAAAAAAAAAATAATAAAAATAAAAAATAAAAAAGAAACAACTAACCTGTTCTTCATGTGTTTTGTTCATCAAACCTGTACTGGTTCGGTAGCGCTGAAACCGTTGTTTCCATTTCGGCCAGCTGGCTGCTGTGCCGTCGAATGGCTTTGGAGGAGGGAGGTTGATTGGGCGTCGAACAGCTTCGTCGACCCTGTTTTCCATTTTCTTCTTAGGAGGGTGAATTTAGTTCAGTCACCGCTGCCACCATGTAATATTCAGTCGTACAGAGACGAAGAAAAGATTGGAAGCAGGCAGTTTGTTTTACTTGGCAACGTTCCCATAATCCTTCGCGCATCCTATTTACATAAAGAACGATTATCCAATATGAACAGTATGGGAATTACTTCCCTTAGACTGGTAATAGAATCCGTCTGCTATGACGAACTTATCCTACAGATATAACTTTGTTATGGGTTCCAGGGCACTCCAGTTTACGTGGCAATGACTTAGCTGACTTTTATGCAAAGGAAGCTGCATGAAATAAATCTGATGTTTGGAATTGTGATAGCCTTCGCTCTTCATCTGAAGCTATTCACATTCTCACAAGTTCAATCTGGAACATAAGACAGAAACAATACCTTGAAGATTCAGCTCGGAAGCACAAATGGGATATGACTAGACCAACAAGAAAATGTTTTAATCCCCCAGGGCCAATCCCAAACCGTAACCTTGTACATAGGTTGCGGGTCAATGGTTGGTTAGGCAGATATTC
>JAMYXO010004419.1:0-17518 GCA_033310375.1 Conus canariensis | reverse complement strand
TCGGCAGCGGCGGGGCCAGGCCGGGCGGTGTCATAATGAGCGGCGTGGGTGCATTGCCACTGAAGTGGCACAGAAGATGGGATAGCAACGGAAAAAAAAAAAGAAAAAAAGCAAGGATTGCATGCATAATTATATATAATGTGTGTGTGTGTGTGAGTGTGTGTGTGTGTGTGTGTGTGTGTGTGTGTGTGTGTGAGTGTGTGTGTGTGTGTGTGTGTGTGTGTGTGAGTGTGAGTGTGTGTATGTGTGTGGTGTGTGTGTGTGTGTGTGTGTGTGTGTGTGTGTGTGTGTGTGTGTAGTGTGTGTGTGTGTGTGTGTGTGTGTGTGTGTGGTGTGTGTGTGTGTGTGTGTGTGTGTGTGTGTGACAGGAGGCTACAGACCTTCACCCAGCTGTCTGAGCAGGAGCAGCAGCTGGAGACGGATCCTCAGGACTGGCATGCCCACTGCCCAGTGACCAGAAGTAGGAACGAGGATAGTGCACACACCAGAGAACCAGACAGTCGCCTTCTGCAGCTGCTTCTGAAGGTCCACCTCAACAGTTACAGCATTGGGAGGTAAGCCATAACTGCTAACTGTCTGGAACCAGAATGTGTCAACCGTAGGGGTTGGATGGGCTTAACAGAGGGTAGATTTGCTTTCGACTGAAAGCATGTGAAACCCCTAATGTTTCAATTGACAAATGTGGGATGCGGGAGGATTGGAAGCTACCAAAAACCCACAGCAGGCGCTGCAACTCGACAACGAACTATGGCGCAACCTCTCTGTCTCCAAGACAGGAATAGGTAGTGCAGGATTAATGCAATTAACGTTTGACAGTCAGCCTTTTCCCTTCTGATTACTGGCCAACTCGCCTAGCAATGAATTTCCGTTCTAACTCCAGGACCCTCGCCACAGGATTGATGCTGCCAAACTGCTTGCAGTACAGGATTTTTTGGTAACTTTGTCCAGAGGATAAAGACAAGGGGAATGGTGGAGGGGGATGGGAGCCAGTAGCTGCCACTGTGTGGGAGGGCTACGGGGGGGGGGGGGGGGGGGGGGAGTGTAGAATTAAGGGGAAAAAAAGGATTCAGATTGTGTTAGTATACCAGTGCAAAACACTGGTAATTTGAAAGATTTTGCTTGTTTTTACCAACAAAGTAGAGCTAGGTTGGTGGTGGTGGTGGGGGGGTGGGGGGGGGTCATCCTAGTTTTCTTCTGAAATGTAGACAGAACACAACTGGTTGCATACAGTCACTGTCACAGAAAGGATGGGAAGCCAAGCATGCAGCCCCAGTAGGGCCATTTCTTGAAAAGAAAAAAAAAAAAAAAGGGGGGGGGGAGGGAGGGTGCCCTCTTGCCCTCATCCATTCTGCCTTTCTCCCCTTTAAAAAAGACCCACATGCGCACGCGCGCGTGCGCGCGCACGCACGCACACACACACACGCACACTCACACACACCTATCCCCTTCTTCTAGGGAGGAGTGGGGGGGGGGGGGAGGTGGGGGGGAAGGAGGGACATACAGTCATTCTCATTTTCTCCTACTAAATGTAGCCAACTGAGTTTGAAATCTACGCTAACATACAATGAATGGTACAACTCAAAGGTGCCAGTGTCCCTCACACTTCACAACTGATAGGTCAGGCCTATGTTTTATTCAAAGGTGCCAGTGTCCCACACACTTCAGAACTGATAGGTCAGGCCTATGTTTTATTCAAATTTCATCTTTTGCCACGGGAATGGATTTTGCAGACTGGAGTGATCTGTGAACTCTTCTAGCTGTTGTCAAGGGCTGACTTTGTTTAGTTTTGCAGGCATTTTTTTGTTGTTCACATGAGCTGAGGCAGTTGTTTCTTTTCATGCAGAATGTTCCTCCAGAGCTTGAGCTTTTCTTGTCAACATACTGCAGAAGAAAAAAAAATCATTATGAAACAGATCAGCTATTCAGATTAAGTTAAAGAAAAAAAAAAAAAGACTACGTGCAATTTGTTTGCATCAGTAGCTTGCCCATCACAATCACACTCTACATTAAGAACGCCCACAACACCATTTCATCATCCATTTATTTATCACCATTAAAACGTCATTAATCAGATGCAACACCAGCGCACACTAGCTGCACACGAGCAATGTTAATGTTGCATATAGCCCAACCAAGCCAGCTCTCAAGTCAGATTTCAAACAACATACACAACTTGCTAAAAACACATCTTTAATGACCGTGTCTTAGGCGTGATCATTGATGAGAACTTTAAATGGCAATCACATATAAATCATGTTTGCAAACAGTTGGCTCGCAATTTGTTTTTACTCAATAAACTCAGTTATTATGTTGAACCACACATCCGGAAATTATTTTTTGAAGCCCATTGCCTCTCTCACATCAACTATGCGTCCACTGTCTGGAGTGGTGCCGGTGAAAATCACATAAAAAAGATCAACTCTATGCATAGACGGGGAATTAAGCTGATTCTTCCCGACAAGTCTCTATCAACCACGGGCAAATTCGCAAAACTAATGATGTTACCACTGCAGAGCCAACTGACCTATAATAAGGCAGTACTAATGTTTAAAGTCCATGCAAACATGGCGCCAACATATCTTGCTGAGTTTATCCAAATGGCAACAACACGATATGATTCAAATAATTACATTTTACCACGTGTCCGCATTGATTTGTTCAAATCTAGTTTTGCATTTTTTGGTCCATCTGTGTGGAACTCTCTTCCTCCGTCTGCCAAAACATGTCAATCACTGCCGTCCTTCAAATCAGCAATACTTAAACATTTACTTGAACAATAAATCTGACCTTTTGACCATAGTCTCAACGCCCTACTTTTATGCTTGCCTCTATATTAGCTAATGAAAATGTGTGTGTGTGTGTGTGTGTGTGTGTGGGGGGGGGGGGTGGATGTGGGTGTGCGCGTGAGTGCGTGTATGTGTGGGCGTGTGCATGCATGTGAGCGCGCGTGCATACGTGTCTGATTGTGTTGTGTAATTTTTTTTTTTTTTTTAATTCTATAATTATTATTCTTATTACTATTGTTAATATTATAATGTTGCTATATTCTTCATTGTTTCTGTCATTATTAGTGTGTGCAGTCTGTTAAGTTGAATGTTGTAGAATAGCAAGGGCAGATTGGAAGAATAGGCACTGCCTAAAATCTCTATCCTTGAGTAATAAAGTTTTTGAGTCTTGAGTCTTGAGTCTTTTAAAAGCACACTGGAATGTCATTAAAAACACACATATCTATATATATACGTTCAGTTGATGAGGTAAGCTGTGGTTTCGACAACTACTCAGTCCAAACACTAGTTCCAATGTGAGACAGGTAAAGGTAAGGTAATGTTGTTTATAGCCCAGCCGACTGCAAAGGGCCATATCCATGTCCAAAAGTGCAGGTGGAAGGCTTGAGGCAATCCCATTCATCCTGCACTTTGCTACTCACATGAAGCATGTGCGTGCCTGGGACCACCAGGCGATGAGAGATTCGGCTGCCATGAGAAATGGTTGGCTTTCTGCATGATTGAAAACGAATTATGATAAAACTGAGCTCATTGTGACTGGCACTAATTCAAAGATCAATCAGGTTACTCATACCGCTATGTCTGTCTCTGGTTGTGACGTATCCATCTTTCACAAACTGTCAGGAATCTTGGTTTCTACCTACACGAAACCTTGTCTATGGAAGCACATGCCGAACTGTTATGCCGTACTCTGTACTTTTTTACGCAGAATAGGTAAGGTCCGCTCCTTTCTATCCACTGATGCTGCCAGTAAACTTGCTGTCTCTTTTATATTCTCCAGACTAGACTACTGTAATTCTCTACTTGCTGGTCTCCCCGACAATCAACTAAATAAACTTCAACACATACAGAATCATTCGGCTAGCCTTGTTCTCCGCAAGCCCAGACGTGAGAGCGCAAAATTTCTTCTCAGAACTCTCCGTTGGCTTCCTGTAAAGGCCAGAATTCAGTGTAAAGTTGCCTGTCTCTGCTTCCAGTGTATCTATCGTGAGAACATGCCATCATATCTTTTTAATCTCCTGCAGATATACAAACATTCTCGAGCACTCCGTTCTTCTGATACCTCACTGCTGACTGTTCCTCGCTTCTGTCTCGATACCTTTGGTTAAAAAGTCCTTCTCTGTCTTTGGCCCAGATGTATGGAACTCTCAACCCTGTCTCTTAGGAAAACAAACTGCGTGCGCACGCGCACGTGTGTGTGTGTGTGTGTGTGTGTGTGTGCGTGCGTGCGTGCGTGCGTGCGTGCGTGCGTGTGTGTGTGTGTGTGTGTGTGTGTAAAGGCATGAAGTAGTGTGTAGAGGATGTAAGAATGAGAGAGACTTTTCTTATGTGATTTGTTTTTCAATTATTATTATTGTTGTTACACAATATGTTAATTTTGAGTGCAATGTGATTTGTTTTAGTGTTGATATACAATGTGTTAATCAAGGATCTTAGTGAGTGTGATTTATATTCTGTGATAAGTTTTCTTAGTTAAAAAATGAATAATTATTTTGGGGTGAAATGTGTTTATTGTCATTATAATGTTTAATCATTGATGTTAATAATAATTGAATAACTGTGATATTTGTAAGGTTGTTATGTACAAATACACACAGATGTGCGCATACACGCACATGCACGCGAACATACCTCCGTGAACACACCCCTGCGTGCACACATATGCACGCACAATGCACACACACATGCATACATACAGTATAGGTCTCTGACCAAAACTGATGTAGATTAGTACTAAGGTGCGTGTTTACATATCATTTGATTTGTGCAAGTCAGTATTTGATATCTCAAGGTTTTATGTCTTTTCAATGTGCATGACGTTTATCACTCTTTATTGTTTACTGTTTGCTCTTTCTTGAAATGTACAGCGTTGTTGAGCATTTTTATGGAATATGCTCTATAGGAATAAACATTATTATTATTATTATTATGAACAACCATAGGTCTACAATCACTTCACTTTAAAGCCAACAGGTTCAACAATGTGTTGTTTGGTGTTTTGTATGATGAACAATCGTAGGTCAACAATCACTTCATTGTAAAGCCAACAGGTTTAACAATGTGTTGTTTGATGTTTTGTATGATGAACAACCGTAGGTCAACAATCACTTCATTTTAAAGCCAACAGGTTTAACAATGTGTTGTTTGATGTTTTGTATGATGAACAACCGTAGGTCAACAATCACTTCATTTTAAAGCCAACAGGTTTAACAATGTGTTGTTTGGTGTTTTGTATGATGAACAACTGTAGGTCAACAATCACTTGATTGTAAAGCCAGCAGGTTTAACAATTTGTTTGAAGTTAGTGGAAGCCTCCATCACCATCAGGGGTGACTTTTCCTTGTTTCTGAACACCTGTCCTACTGCTTGAGAGAGGAGAGAGAGAGAGAGAGGAGAGAGAGAGAGAGAGAGAGAACGTTGCTTGTAGTCCAGCCGACACACGCACAAATTAAGAAAAAGAAAGGGGGGGGGGGGGGGGTCGGAGAATCAGCCTATATCTCACTCTCATCCCTCACTCCCCTCCCTCCAGTACACACGCATAAATACGCGCTTGCAAAGAGAAAGAGAGAGAGGGTGAGGGAAGGGAGGGGATCCAGCGATAGGGCTTAGAGGCTCGACATGCACGTGAAGGAAATGCATGTGGAGTTATCGCCACTCCGTGAATGTTGGCATTTCCTTCCCTTCACTTCAGTGTCACTGCAGTGCGCCATGTTGCGGTTTGCAAGCCAGGACTTGGCCGGTGAGGGTGTGTGTGTGTGTAGCCGGTGAGGGTGTGTGTGTGTGTGTGTGTGTGTAAATGACCCACTAAGGAGGAGACGGAGTAGCACCTGTCATTTTACATGTCTTTGCAGTCCGTACCACCCTTGGAGGCCTGCGCTGTGTTGACGATGGGTACAGGCACGCGCAGGACACTCCATTAAGACATCAAGGGACATAACTGCTCCTGAACAGAGGTAAATCAGACTACAGGATGCAGCTCATAACAGCCTTAAAGTGCATCCCCATGGGTGTACCAGCCCGTATTTCTGACTGCAGAGCCCACGGCGAAAAACACCACCCTCCAGCTGCCGAGCACACCCCACAGACCCAACCACCCTGCCCACGGACAGATGAAGACAGTGCCACTCCAGACACAGCAAGCTTCGCCATACGGTCTTATGTGCCCTCAAGAGAGAATCCAAAGTTGTAGTCTTTCCCACTGTCAACAGGACTTTCCCTGTGGTCAGTGGGTCTTTCCTCACCGTCACTGGACCTTTCTCCAGGGTCAGCCTAGTTAAGGCAAAGAAGAAAAAGAAACACCCGAAGTGCTGGGGAGGACCAGAGAAGCACTGTCTTCACTGCCTTTAGAGCAGTCCTGTACACCTTGGAGGCCTGCGCTGTGTTGACGATGGGTACAGGCACGCGCAGGACACTCCATTAAGACATCAAGGGACATAACTGCTCCTGAACAGAGGTAAATCAGACTACAGGATGCAGCTCATAACAGCCTTAAAGTAGCATCCCATGGGTGTACAGCCCGTATTTCATGACTGCAGAGCCACCGGCGAAAAACACCACCCTCCAGCTGCCGAGCACACCCCACGACCAACCACCCTGCCCACGGACAGATGAAGACAGTGCCACTCAGACACAGCCAAGCTTTCGCCATACGGTCTTATGTGCCCTCAAGAGAGAATCCAAAGTTGTAGTCTTTCCACTGTCAACAGGACTTTCCTGTGGTCAGTGGGTCTTTCCTCACCGTACTGGACCTTTCTCCAGGGTCAGCCTAGTTAAGGCAAAGAAGAAAAAAGAAACACCCAAGGTGCTGGGGAGGACCCAGAGAAGCACTGTCTTCACCTGCCTTTAGAGCAGTCTGTACCACCCTTGGAGGCCTGCGCTGTGTTGACGATGGGTACGCCTACTAAGAGAGGTAGACTGTGAGTAGTCCGCCTGTACATTTTTACATGTTCGTGTCTTCAAAAAAGAAAAGCTAAAATTCAAGAGAACCTTCCTTGAAAGTTTCTTTTCGTCCAGTGTAAGGCTGAAGTGGCTTAGAATGCTACCTTGTGTTTTCTCCTGGCATCTGGAGAGCAGTTGGAGTGTTTTCTGGGCCAGGAAAGATGGCCGTCCCCATCGCCCACCATCCCTGATTCTCTGAAATGAACCAGAGGAAGATATCGCCCCAAATTTATGATTTCCTTTCACACACACACCCTCCACCTTCAGTGCCATGGCTGCTTTGCGACAAACATCCAATCCAATTCATTGAAATCTAATGCCACTGAATGTGCCATTTTCATATAAAAATGTTAACAATATTTTCAACGTCTCAACCGTTCAACTTTTTGATGTTGGGGAGAGAAATATTGTGACGCACGGATTCCACGCATGCAGGCGAGCTCAGCGGAAGTGCGCCTCGCTTTAGAAGTGTTCACTGACGGTCAGCAGGGAAACAAGCAGCAGGCGAACTTCTTGTCAGTTAAGGAGCCACGTTGTGCTGTAGGAGACAGTTTTGCCCTTGCATTGCGACAGAACAGCCGTAGACGGTTACGACGGCAAGGACGGCTATGACGGTACAATTGCTAGGCCCGGAGACTGACACAGACAGTGACAGACGGGCAGTCGGTGCCATTGAAGGGCTTGAAAATTTAGAATCTTGACGAAAGCACCAGAGTCCGGACTGACTCGCTAAGGTAGGGCGTGTGTGGGTGTGCATGTGCAAGTGCTCAAGTGTATAAACGAACTTCTCCAAAGTGTAGGGAAAACACTTTAGAAGCGTTAGTGCGGGAGGGTATTGTGAAAGGAAATATCCCCCCATAATTCACTGTGATTTTTTTTAAGGGAGGAAAAAAATGACGGAAAGAAATGATCTTTGATATTGGGCGAGTGTTGCACAAGGGCCACTAAATCAGATGTTTGCCGGGGGATTTACTTTGCTACGGGTGAGCGCTAAGGCCTTAAATGTGACGTCAGCCATGGGATAGCTCATGTGTCTTAAAGAACTGAAGAAGTGTTCTGCGAAGGACGTCATCGGTAGAAGACCCTAACAAATGACATGATTGTATGGGGGGATATTAATCTGATCCATAATCGTCAGGTTATTGCTCAAAGTTATGCAGTGCCTCCAAACACATGGATCAGATAACGATTAGATGTATATATACAGGTGACATTATTGTGGCCAGTGCATGAATTTTGACATGTTTTGATTTTTATTGAAAACTAGTACTGGACCCTCGCCGCACCAGTTTTTTTTTTTTTTTTTTTTTTTAAAAATAGCTGTAGACCCTCTCCATCATCAGTTTTTTTTTTTTATTGGAAACTAGTAGTAGACCCTCTCAGTCATCAGTTTTCAGTAGAAACCCCACTATCTACCTTGTATATAACTTACAGCTGTCTTTTACACTACCACCCCCCCCCCCCCCCCCCCAACCCGACACACACACACACACACACACTTGTTACCTCATATACAGCTTGCGGTTATCTTCCTTTCCCCTCTCCCTACATCAATCTATTCTTTACTAGTTATCTATCCCCTCCTTCTCCATGTTATTTTTCTTTCAGTTACATATAATGATAATATATATTATATATATATATATATATATACGATCTGCTTCACACGAGTTTCCCTTCCCTGTTCCCTCTCTCCTGTGCATGTGTGTGGAGGTGAAGGTGTATAGCCCCTCTCACCTTTCCTTTTTTAAAGTAGAAATATTAGCCCATTGATCATTTCCATTTCTTTCCAACCAGTATTAGTAAGACTAAGAATACTACACTTATCATGACTAGTATCATTATGATCATCATCCAGGAGTACTGTTTACTTTTCCAGTAATACTGTTTGCATGAGCTCGACTACCCTCTTTCCTTTGCATATGTGTGTGCGTATATGAGCTCCTCCCTCTCACCTTTTTTTCTTCTCTCTCTCTCCTGTTCCAGTAGTAATGATAGCCCTTTACTCATTGATCACTTCCATTTCTTTCCAACATTTTTTATTAGTACCAACGTCGCTACATATCACTACTATAAGTATGATCACCACCCAATAGTTTTGTTTGCTTTTTTTATATATTTTTTTTTTTATTGATATCATTTTCATTCATTGCTACTAATCATGATTATTATTCTACCTTTATTACTTACTGTCATTACTATTATCATCCTACCACTAAGTAATAATATAAAAAAGAAAAAAAAATGCTGTTTAACTGTCCTGTAACCCCTCTGCTTTCTTCCATTCTGTGTTTAGCCACTGTTAATACTATTTCTATCATTATATGATTACCACAAGTGGTAGTAATCCTCCAGTTATTGTTTAGATATTTTCAACATCATCACTATTGTTATTATTGTTATTATAGTATTGTCATTTTAGTTCCCTTGGTACCCTTCCTAATGGCCTCTTTTTCATTCAACACCCATTTTGCGCTGAATGTGAGAAAAGTGATGGCTTGTTCTTCGTTTTCATTGTCCTGAATGTTGTTTGTTTTACTTGAAGACCAAAGAGGTCAGAATGCATTGTTTTGCCCCATAATGTGTCCATATTGTCTTGCGGTACCAATAACATATCTTTATAAAAATTTTGTTTCAATTTCTGCCTTCAGTCACCTCGCTTTGAAATAGCACATCGTAAGTTTAAGCACCAAGGCCTTATGGAGTCGAGATGAAAAATGACACTGTCAGATTGATTTGAGAATTTTTATTGTCGGATTTTTGATTTCTGCTTTTCTTTCCCATGCTCATCCAGATACAAGCTAAGTGATTCCAAATAGACTAACATGAAAGGAATGGGAGTAGCTTGGATAGATCAGCTGGTCACAAAGACAGGGTCACAGGTGAGGCTGAAAGCCTGATGTACAATATCAGTGAAGAACAGCTAATGTAGTTTAAGACTGAATTATTTCTTCTTCTGCGTACGCAGGTTGATACTCCTGCGGACCCCCCCCCTGTATAGAAAGGCAAGGATTAATCCCATCTACCCAACAAAGGGAATGGCGTTTTGTGTGTATGACCGTTTTTTTTTATCCTGCCATTAGGGCAGCCATACTCCAGCTTCGGGGAAATGATGTCATCGGTAGAAATCCTTGAAAATGATTGGTGGGGAGTTGTCCATTTGATCTGTAATCAATTTAATCTTAATCTGTATGTTTCAGAACACTTGTAACTGTGGTCTGTGGCTTATGGAAAAGGACACAATACCACTCTCTGTTGTTATCTCTCTCTCTCTCTCTCTCTCTCTCTCTCTCTCTCTCTCTCATACACACACACACACACACACACACACACACACACACATGCATGCATGCATGCATGCATGCACACACACACACACACACACACACACACATGCATGCACACACACACACACACACACACACACACACACACACACACACACACACACACACATACGCGCGCGCTGCATACTGGTTTTCTGCTTGCACTTCTGCACAACATTGATTCATCAGGAATCTCTCTGAACATTCTGACTTTTATGTATTTGATGTGAATCAGGGGTCCATGGCGCTGGAGAGAGATGATGGGCAAAGAGGAGACAAACCTTGCAGGGAGCAGGGACAAGAGCCGCATGAGAGAGCACCTTGAAGCACTTGGACGACAGACAGGAGGGAAGATCAACACCTAGAATAAGACATCCACAGAAGACTCCCACACCAGAATGCAGGTGAGTGTTTTTTGTTTCGTTTTTCTTTTTCACTTTTTAAGGAAAAAACGAGTGATGTCTTTTCAAATTGAAGTGTTGCTAAGACATAAGAACAGGTGTATCGGATGTTGTTCACTATGTGAATGCACTGAATTTAACATGGTTTCATAAATTATGTAAACATAAATAAAATCGTGTATGAAGAAACACATCTCCACCGCTATAGAGGTTTTATTTGGTCCCAGCTTATTTTGAACGTTCAAATGAAGGAAACTATGAAATGCAACAAAAAGATCTGAACTCTCAGCGAAGGCTATACACTGCAGCAACTACTTGCAATTTTGAATGGCTATAGACCTGTTGCTTTGACCTCTATTGTAAGGAAGTCTTTTTGAACGCCTTGTCCTTCAGATTCTTCTTCCTCAAGTCAAACAGCTTTGTGATCCATACCAGTTTGCATACAAACAGAAGGACAGATAATGCAATAATCACACTTTTAAACCATGCATACACACATCTTGAAAGCAAGGATTCTTTTGTTTGCATCCCATTTGATTTCTCATGAAGGGGGCTTCTCTTCTGAGGACTCTCTGCTGCCACGCTCTCCACGAGTTTCTTTCTACTGATGCATGGGTAAACCATTGACTTCCGGGAATAGGCCGGAGGACGTCCGGGAAAGACCGGAGGACACTGGGAAAGACCAGAACCAAGGGCTTTGTGGGCTGGCTCCCCACTTTGCCTTAAACATGTGGCTACTAAAAATAAAAGGAAAAGATGCTCCCAGGATTCACCGAAAGGGGGAGAGAATGATGAATCCATCGGTGCTCAACCAATCATGACTGCAAATCCCAAACGGACTATGAACATGGACCAAATGGAATATCCATGTGTCTGTGGAAAGCGTTTCGCTACCACCCGTGGCATGAAGATCCACAGAACAAAGATGGGATGTGTGAAGACTCCTCTGAATGAGCAGCAGCGCACTGCATCAGCAGATAAGACGTCGGAAGACCAAGGCCAGGATTTAAACCACAGTGCCAAGGACATCCACGCTGTTGGTTCGGATGAGGAATTTGCACAGGCCCTCGATGCCAGGCGCCTGAAACTCAACCTGCCACGAGCAAACGAAACTGAAGATTGGGAGAAACTGGATGCAAAAATCGTCCAAAGACTCGATGCACTGATAGGGAAAAGCACCCTGGAACACAAACTAGCCACATATGGGGACATTGTGTATGCCACATGTAGAGACGCCTATGGAGCAAAACTACCCAAAGAGAAAACACCTCCAAAGAAATCCAGACGCCAAGAAAAGATGGACAAGATCAGGGTCCAAAAGAAAAACCTCAAGATGCAAATGAAGACCGCACTGCCAGCTGAAAAACAAGGCTTGGAAAAACTGTGGAAAGACCTGAAAGAAAAACACAGTGCCCTCAGCAAAGCGGAATCTGCGAGGAAGAGGAAGAGCAAAAAGAAGAAGACACAAGAGCGCTTCTTCAGAGACCCCTTCCAGTTTGCCAGAACACTGTTTGAGCAGCCAAAATCTGGGACCCTAAGTGTGGACAAAGGAGTTCTTGAGCAGCATCTGAGGAAAACATACTCTGACCCACAGAGCAAAGCACCACTCGACATTCAAGGTCTGGTGTGGCCAACCAACCCTGAGGAACAGTTCAATGGCAAGCCTCCAACGTTGGCGGAAATCAAGAAGGTGGTCGAAAAAGCCAGAGCCAAATCATCACCAGGGCCAAACGGAATACCTTACCAGCTTTACAAGAAATGTCCCAAGGTGCTGGAGTGGCTCCACAGGCTGCTGCGATCGGCTTGGAGAAACCAGAAGATCAGCGGCCAGTGGATGACGGCAGATGGTGTGTACATCCCCAAAGAGCAAAACTCAAGTGACATTAGCCAGTTCAGGCCAATATCACTACTGAACGTCGAAGGGAAAATCTTCTTCTCTGTCATGGCAGCAAGGCTGACCAAGTACCTGATGGAAAACAAGTACTTGGATGTGTCAGTCCAGAAAGGTGGCATCCCAGGCGTGGCGGGCTGTGTAGAACACGCCACAATGATCTGGGACGCAATCCAAAAAGCAAAAACAGAAAAGAGAGACCTGGACGTAGTGTGGCTTGATCTGGCAAACGCATATGGATCTGTGCCCCATGAGATGATACAGTTGGCTCTTGAGATGTACCATGTGCCAAAGAACATCCGCGACATGCTCAAGAAGTACTTCAATGGCTTCTCAATGCAGTTCTCTACCAAGGAGTACACAACAGACTGGATCAACTTGGAAGTGGGTATTGCAATGGGCTGTGCAATTTCCCCAATACTGTTCGTGCTGGCAATGGAACTCATCTTGAAAGCAGCAACAAACAACGCGAGACAAACAGACCTTGGCGATGGATACAAGATGCCTCCTCTCAAGGCCTTCATGGATGACACTACAGTGATTTCATCCAGAGAAGACGAGACACGTCATGTGCTGGAGAGGCTGGACGACATAGTTGCCTCATCCAGAATGAAGTTCAAGTCAAAGAAATCACGGAGTCTCTCACTGAGGAAAGGAAAAGTGGCCGGATCTGTGGTCTTCAGTGTTGCCAACCAGGCCATTCCAACAGTCACAGAAGAACCAGTCAAGAGCCTTGGAAGATGGTATGATGATACGCTGAAAGACACACAAAGAGCAAAAGAAACCAAGCAGATGGCGGAGGAAGGCTTGGAGACCATTGACCAGTGTGGGCTCCCTGGCAAATACAAGGTCTGGTGTCTGCAGTTCATGCTGATACCAAAGCTGCTATGGCCTCTGATGATATACGACATCTGCACCAGCATAGTGGAGGCAATGGAAGCCAAAATCAACAAGTTCACAAGGAAATGGCTTGGTGTCCCACCCTGTCTGACTGACATAGCGCTGTACTGTCGCCAAGCAAAGCTGAAACTACCCCTGAAATCCATCCTGGAGGAATACAAAGCAGGGAAGATCAGACTTCAAAGCATGCTGGAGGACTCAGGAGACAAGGTGGTAGAAGCAATTAAGCCCCAGCTGAAGACAGGCAGAAAATGGAAAGTTCAAGAGGCGATGAATTCTGCAAAAGAAAGTCTCAAGATCAGAGAAATAACAGGACACACACAGACCAACAGACAGGGACTGGGGGTGACCAAAACTGAATGGTGGTCAAAGGCCAAAGGAAAAGCCAAAAGAGACATGATGATTCAGGAGATGAGAAAAGAAGAAGACCAAAAAAGACTCCAAAAAGCAGTCCAGCAGAGCCAGCAAGGGCAATGGACAACGTGGGAGAATGCACTCCAAAGAAGTCTCACTTGGAATGACATTTGGCACATGGCCCCTCTCAGGATCAGCTTCATTCTCAGATCTGCATATGACCTTCTGCCCTCAAATGCAAACCTGGTGAAGTGGGGGAAAACAGACGATCCTGCATGCCCCCTCTGCCATGAAAAACAAACAGTGGAGCATGTCCTAAGCTCATGTAAAGTAGCCCTGGCTCAAGGAAGGTACACATGGAGGCACAACCAAGTGCTCAAAGAAATTGTACAAGTAGTCTGGGCTAGTACCAACACCACAAAAGGGAAAATCAGGACTCCAAAAGCACCCGCAACATTCTTCACGGCAGGAGGCAGCAAATCATGGCCAAGAACAACAGTGCCACTCGAAACATGCAGGCAGAGTCTGCTGGACGGGGCAGATGACTGGGAGTGCACTGCAGACCTCCCAGAATGGAAGAGTCACCCAGAGATCATCAGCAAGAGTGGCATGAGACCAGACATAGTAGTCCACTCTAAGTCAACCAAGCAGCTGATCATGATCGAGCTCACGGTGCCATATGAGAACAGAATGGAGGCAGCTCAAATCTACAAGACTGAAAAGTATGCTGATCTGGCAAACAGCCTGAGGAGAGAAGGCTATCAGGTCAAAGTCCTCACTGCAGAAATTGGAGCTAGGGGGTTTGTAGGAACGTCTGCATACAGCCTCATGAAACAGCTCTCAGTTGCAGGGAAGGAAAAAACCAGAGCCCTGAAAGCAATGGCAGAAGCGGCAGAGAGGTGTTCAAGCTGGATCTGGTCAAGGAGGAACAAAAGTGAACTTCATAAGGCTTAATTTCCCTACAAATATCAGGTGTCCCTGTGGCTCAGTGGTTAAAGCGCGAGTCATTAAGTGGAAAATGAGCATGTCCAGAGGGTCATGGGTTCGAATCCCAGCCATGGCTCGTCCCAAGATGGGAAAAAAAAGGGGCAGCAGAGGGACATCCGGAGTCATGAACCGGGTGTGGCCCAACCCCCCTAGAGTGTCAGGAGATAAGGGCCGAAACACTTGCTTGAAGGGGGCTTCTCTTCTGAGGACTCTCTGCTGCCACGCTCTCCACGAGTTTCTTTCTACTCATCAGCTTTTAATACTATTCATAATTCAACCACACATTATGGCCAACAAAATCAAAATTTTGCAGGTCAACCCAAAATTGATTTTATGGATTGTGAACTTTTTAGTCAACAGGTTACAGTGCATATGCTTTGAAGGAAAATATCAGCTAGAACCACATTTACTGGTGCACCTCAAGGCACCGTTCTCTCTCCTGTACTCTTTATACAAATGATTGTACTGGTTCTTCTGTCATTCCTGTTGTAAAGTACTCAGATGATTCTGCTTTAGAAGACCTCATCGGAAATGAAATGAGGCAGGGAACAGTAAACGATAAACAGTAAACAAGTTGGGTATTTTTTGCTCCCATAAGAAAACCTAACACAGAGTAACTTGTATTCAAGACCGGCACAGCCTTTTAAACTTGAATAAAGTCAGACAAATACATAGACAAACAATCTAATAGTGGGGGAAAAAACAAGCGCAGGCCAACAACTGAACTATCTTCATGGTAATGACTTGGCAAAGATTTGGACTTAAGGAGGAGGGGGGGGGGGGGGGGGGGCGGGGATTTGAAGATGGAGAAACTGGGAACATGAAATTAAGAAAATATGTTACAGATATGAAAACTCTTCACTAGCTGCATAAGGGAACCATCGCAATCCCTTTTGAAGGCAGATATCCTCCCCACACTTTCGTTTAGTTTCATTTACTACTCTTCGCTGGCTGCTTTGGGGGTGCTATTGGATTCTTTTTTGCACCCTTGGTGGTGAGAACACCACAGTATTATGGACTGTGGTGTATCTCTATTTTACGCCAGGAGCGCAGACACAACCAGCCGTGTCTCCCTGATGAGTCCGACCCAGCGGACGAAAGGCCTCGGAGCAGGCAATACAAATATATCTGCCTTCAAAAGGGATTGCGATGGTTTCCTTATGCAGCTAGTGAAGAGTTTTCATATCTGTAACATATTTTCTTAATTTCATGTTCCCAGTTTCTCCATCTTCAAATTCCGCCCCCCCGCCCCTCCTCCTTAAGTCCAAATCTTTGCAAAGTCATTACCATGAAGATAGTTCAGTTGTTGGCCTGCGCTTGTTTTTTCCCCCACTATTAGATTGTTCGTCTATGTATTTGTCTGACTTTATTCAAGTTTAAAAGGCTGTGCCGGTCTTGAATACAAGTTACTCTGTGTTAGGTTTTCTTATGGGAGCAAAAAATACCCAACTTGTTTACTGTTTAGAAGACCTGTCAAATTCAGATACCATTTATGTTCAAGAGGTGGAACGTTTTTGTACATGGTGCAAAGAGAACTGTCTAGATTTGAATGTTAGTAAGACAAAGATGGTAATTGATTTTCAAAGAAACCCGGCTCCTGTCCCTCACTTGTATACCGAAAACACCAAAGTGGAACATGTAAGTGAATATAAGTATCTGGATACTATACTGTGCATTTAAGAAACGCATAGTTTTATTTCAGTCATTTCATGTGTCATTTAGCATTCAAAATATTACAACCACAGAAGAAATAAGACATCAGTTTACTGTTATGTCTATTCATTATGTCTGACTATTCACACTGAACAGAGTTCCCTCCCCCTGGCTGCTCCCGTACTTCCCAATCCCCGCTCAAAATCAGTACCGGGTATGACCCCCATTTGCCTGAATCACAGCCTGGCACCTGTGTGGCATGGAGGCAATCAGGTGCTGGATTGTCTGCCTTGGGATGGCGTTCCACTCTTCCTGCAGCGCTGCAAACAGGCCATCAGGTGTTGCAGGGGCATTGACTCTTGCTCTGAGGTGTTGGTCCAGTTCGTCCCACAAATGTTTTATCGGGTTGAGATCTGGACTTAGTGATGGCCAAGGCAGGGTGTGGATATTGTGGGTGTATGAGGAAGACCATGGTAATGCGGGCTGTATAAGGCCTGGCATTGTCCTGCTGGCTCTTGGTTCCTGGAGCGGCTACCACGGGCAGGACATGTGCACGCAAAATGTCCTACACGTACTGTGCAGCCGTGAGGTTGCCTTGGACATGAACCAGCTGGCTCCTGCCTGTGTTGCTGATAGCTCCCCACACAGTAATTCCCCCACCACCATGCGGAGGTGCCTCATCCACATGTTGAGGAGCATACCGCTCACCAAGCCTCCGGTGGACCCATCTCCTTCCGTCGTGGCGTTGCAGCAGAAATCTGAATTCATCACTGAACCAGACATGTCACCAGTGGTTTCTCAGAGTCCAGGGTTGGTGCTGGTTTGCCCACAGCAGCCTGGCCTGGCAATGGCGTCTTGTCAGCACATTCCCTTGATAGGGTCGATAGGCCCACAATCCAGCTGCATGGAGACGGTTTCGCACTGTCTGTCTGCTGATCCTCTGGTTGCCAGGAAGTGCCTGGACAGTTGATTGGGCTACCAAGAACCGATTATGCGGATGCCGAAGGCGTATGAAGCGATCTTGTGCTGGTGTAGTCACCCGTGGTCGGCCTGACCTGGGAC
>JAMYXO010004418.1:0-15000 GCA_033310375.1 Conus canariensis | reverse complement strand
TCTCGTGGAGTAGGATTTTTTTTTTTTTTTTTTTTTTTGGCTTTAAAAAAAATTTGAAAAAAAAAATCTGCGTCCACCCCGCAGCAAATGGGGGTACATGATTCAATTCAGGGAAGAACAAAGGTGGCTGAAGAAGAGGGATCGGCTCCGCCTTTCGTCTTGCCATGCCAGAGACTCGGTGATCCTTTGACAGTTCATGGGATTCCAACCTTCTTCTTCTTCTTCTTCTTCTTCTTCTTCTTTTTGTCGAGGATGGTCTTACGTAGAGGGTCCTCTCTCTTGTCATTATCAGTCGCCATTAAGCTGCGCTCGTGCGGACGTGACGTGATCCGCTTCTTTGTTTTCATTGGTAAGGGCCTCGGATGCCTCTAACGAACGTCCGTTAGCCGTTGGTTGGTAAACGGTGCAGGCGCGGACAAATGGCGAGTTGTGCATGGACATGATGGCGCGAGGTCACTTTGGGACGGGTTTGGTTGGTTTGTGTGGCTGAGCTTGGTTAATCTTTCCTTCTTTCTCTTTTTCTGTCTGTCTTTCCTTTCTTTGCAGTGACGTGACGAATGTTGTTAGCTATTCTTTGTATATCTGTCTTCCATTGTCTTTGCTTGATTCTTCCTGTCTGAAGGCATGAAAAAGGTTGTTAGTTTTTCTTTTCTTTTTCTTTCTTTTTTCTTCCTTCCTTTTTATCTTTCTGTCTGTCTTCCCTTTCTTCCATCATCCTATCTTAAAGATTGATGAAGGATGGTAATCTTTTTGTATACAGTTCTTTGTTTCTTTTTTTTCTGTGTTTCTTTTGTCTTTCCTTCTCTGTTCCTTTCTTAAAGCGTCACAAAGGTTGTTACTCACAGTTTCTTTCTTTTTCTTTTTTTTTTGTTTCTTAAAATGTTGTGAAAGTTGATAGCTTTTCTTTACTTCTTTCCTTTTTCTGTCTTAGTATCGTCTTTCATTTATATGTTCTTTGTTAAGGCGTCACAAAGGTTGTTGCTTTATCGTTCTTTCATTCATTCATTCTTTCATCATTCATTTATTCATTCATTCTTTCTTTCTTTCTTTCTCTTTTTGATTCTGTCTTCCCCTTTCTTTCTTCCTTTACAGCATGTGAAAGGTTGACTGTTTGTCTTGCGTTCTTTTGTTTTCTATTTTTTCTGTTCGTCTTTCCTTCGTTCTCCCATTCTTGAGGTGTACCACATGTTGTTAGTTATGGTTCTTCCTTTCTGTCTGTCGTTTCTCACTTAACGGCGTGATGAACGCTGTCAGTTTCTTCCCTTCTTATCTGCTTTTCTTTCTTTCATTCATTTATCACACTTGATCATCTCATCTTTTCATTTCTTTTTTTACATTGCTCTTTGATGCCAAGTAGTCTCAAAGGGAGTGAATTCAGTTGTACAATGAACCCCCTTTTTATTGCCTTCCCCTGAAAGACGTGAACAAGCCAAAGAGAGGAGACGCACCTGCTGATGAAGATTCCGGAGTTGTGAAAGAAGCTGCCAGCCAGTCGATGTAGAACGACACAGCACCTGGCAGACCAGTAGAAACATAGCGACGCCCCAAGGTTGAGGGAACTGGGCTGCTGGGGGGATCTATTCTACGTCTTCTAACTGACGCTCAAGATAGAAACAAACAAACAAAAAAGACCAGTGGAAACACACATTGAAACGATGCTTAAACATTGCGTGTTTGCTCTTGAACAGTGTACACAAACTTTGGATGTGACGACAACTGTGTTTTTGGTGTCTCTTTTGTATATTTTCTCCCCTCCCCCCCCCCCCCCCCCTCTCCCACCCCAACTATTTGTCTATGGACTCCATGTTGATTTTATATTTTTGGAACAAAAAGCAGTTTTTGCTCTCTTGGAGTCCAGTCTCGCAGGTCAACAGGAAACACGTGACTTCCATAGCCGACACTATCCAACGTCCTCTGGCAAAAAGACGTCCATGGCGTCGCAGAAGATAAGTTTCCGTTTAGTGACGTTATTCCGCTATCAGTGACGTCATTCCGCGGTGAGTGGCGTCATTCCGCTTTGACTGCTATGCTCTTGGCAGCTTCCTAGTTTGGCGTGATGGATGCCTCGATAGAAACGGGGTGCCGGGCTGCAGATCGGCACTTGGACAGATAGAGTGGGGCGGGAGCAGTGTTACATGCCATACTGACATCTGCCCAACCGTTGGCTTTGCCATGTGAACGGTTTCTATTTTATGGAACATTCAGCTTGCTTGTTTGCTTTTTTGTTTTCTTTTTACTCTTTTCCTCTTTTTCCTTTTTTATATTTTCTTTTTGAATTTTTTTTTCTCATTTCTTTTCATAGGATACATTTTTAATGGATGTGGAAAGTGTGATACAAATATCGATCCTAAACTTTGTTTCTTTGCCATTTCTTTAATTCAGTACATTGCCTCCCCCCCCCCCCCCCCCCAAACCCCCCACGTCCTCATCGACACTCTCCACCCTCCACACTCACTCTCACTTTCTCACTCCATGTGTGTGTGTGTGTGTGTGCGTGCGTGCGTGCGCGTCGTGTGTGTGTGATTGTGCATGCAAACGTATTTTCATCCAAGCTTCGCAGTCGGGCCTTTTTTTTATCATCGTACATTCGTGACGCCGCCACTGCGAGACCGCTCCGAACAGCGTCACAAAGAATGCGCATCAAGCATTTCATTCTATTTCAAAACACCATTGTGGACTTCATACACGGCTGACATTTGTCATGCACATGTGGCTCACATCTCTAGCAGGGAAGTGGGGGTGCAAATGCACCGAACAATGAGACTGGAAAAGTGGGCCTAGCCCAAGTGAGCGGGCATTGAATATTGATGGGACACATTGACGGGACAACGGGTGGTGTTTGTTGTCCTCTGCTGCCCCTGTCACAGCGGGTTTCTGCGCCAGAGATCAAGGGACATTGTGATGGGGATGGCCGTACAGCACACTTCTAAGGAGAGAGAGAGGGGGAGAGAGAGAGAGAGAGAGTGTGTGCGCGCGTGCGCGTGCGCGCGCCTAGGCACATGCCTGTTGCTCTCTCTCTCTCTCTCTCTCTCTCTCTCTCTCTCTCTCAATATATGAGCACCCCTTCAGTTCGCTCTTTCAGGGATTGATAGCAACAAAAGGGCAAGAGAGAAAGGGGGACACACACACACACACACACACACAGAGGGAGAGGTGTACGCACGCGCACATGCGTGCGTACATACCAGACTTCGAGCTTGCATGAATACATGTGTGTGTGTGTGTGTGTGTGTGTGTGTGATATTGCCAGTCATTTATAATGATCTGCATCCCAAACCAGCGTTGCCTGTGGCCCATTGGTGGATTCGAACCCTGTGGGCCATGTGTTGCCTTCTTTCATTTCCATCTGTGAAGGACCATTGGCTTGCTGATCAGCTGATGACCCCACTGAGGGCACATGTTATCTGTCTGGCCTGGCCTCGTGTTTCGCATCTTTCTTTCCTTTCGTGCGTGTTGTGAATGACCTGTCTCCTGATCGGAAATGCTCCTGGAGGCTGTTTGGATGTGTCGTCGTCGTCGTCGTTGTTGTTGTTGTTCGTTTTGTATTTGCGATTCTTCGCTTTGTTCTGTTTTGTAGGTGGGTTTGTTTTGCCTGCAGTGTTGATATTCTTTCTCTAGCCGTCAAAGATTCCCTGTGTGTTGAATGAAGAAGGTCCTTTGGGGCAAATGGAAGAGAGATTTGGGGAGGGGGGAGGAGTAGTGGAGGGAGAGGAATGGAGGCCTAAGCGAGCAACTGGCTGCAATGAAGGAATAATACTGTTGGCCCGCTTGCCCTGTCGCTCACCTCGCCAGTTAACGGTCACAGCAGGCGAAGTCACATGACAACAAGACGCGCATCTAACTAGTCACGTGATCCAGACGCCGAATTCGTTGGTTTCTTCAGCGGTTCACCCAGTGGTGTTTACTTAATGCCTGTGGAGGCGTCATGACTTGGGTGCTTAAGTGAGGAGTACTGTCACGGTCGCTAAGCCGGACGGCCCTACCACCCTTACCCACGCCTATCACACACTAGGTCAGACAACACAGCACACTAACACAGTTTTACAATCACGCACGCTTCTTTATTTCACACACTCCATGGCGCTACCACTCACGCACATCCACAACTGCACACAAGTATCCAATTCCCGCTGTCTCACCCTACTCTACTATAATGACCTGGAAGACCCTAACCTAACCTAAAACACCAGTTACAGTATACCACTGTGACCTGGGGACACAGCGATAGCCCGCACACGTGGTGACTAACTACTAGGGACAAGGATTTACCAAAGGGACTCTAATCTCTTAACGACCGCTACCACCCACACCTCTCCCCAGGACTCACCCTTCTCTTTTAACCCGGGACCACTACCAAACTGGTCGCTGCGTCCCTAAGGGAGGCAACGACAAGTACCCTACACTGTGCCGGCCACTACGTCCTAAAAGGAGGCAGTAGCTAACACCCTAACCCTACTGCCTAACGCTACACCCCTTCTATCACAAACATGGGACAACCCATCCCGGCCCGGAAAGCTCCAGTCCTCGGCGCTGTACGTGGCCCCTCACAGGCTGACACCTCCCCGGAAGACTCTGCACCCCGGCGCTGACCGTGGCTCCTCCGCGGGCCGACACCCTCCCCGAAGACTCTGCGCCCCGGCGCTGACCGTGGCTTCCCGCAGTCTGACTCCTCCCCGCGATGGGCACGACACCCAAAGCACACACACCAGACGCCCTCTCGACGGGTCCGGGGCTCGTAGGACGCCTCCTCCTCTGAAGGCCCCGCCGGACACCAAGGGTGGAAAAAAAGGCCTGGTGCAGCGCCCTCTCACAGGACGCCTAAACCGGGACGAGGAACCAGTGCCGGAGAACTCCCGGAAGAGCACGGTAGCTGGAGGAGAGCTGCCCCACAGAAGGCAGACGGCCTGGGTGGTCTCCCTCTCCCGGGAAAACAACAGGTACTGGAAAGCGCCGCTCACCTGCCGGCACGCGGCAGTAGACTGCGGTGGTCTGGCCCCAGCCTCAGGACGGAACAGGATACCTGCTGACACAACTGGAGGCCACTACTGTAGTGTTGCTACTACCCGAGTCATCAAGGCACATAGGCTACTTGGTAAAGCTTTAACTCTCCATCTCCCTTGCCTACTTCCCACTCGGGCATGAGAGTGACCCCTTAAATTTCGAATACATCCCCAACCCGTCACTCGCTTTGGGGTTATCAGACCAATCTCCTGCCAACCCTTACAACAGCGGTAAAACAATATTTTCCCTGAGCCCATCCACGCTATTACATATGAAATTATGAATCACACCCAATTCTCGGAGAAATAAACCAATCTAAGCGATCCAACACGGACTCCATGGGCCCCCTTAGGACATACTAAATAATCTAGGAAATGGCCAATTTCACAAGGAAATGTCTCCACACAATAACCAGTAGTAATACACATCTCTCAGAGGGAAAACAACAACAACAACAACAAAACTTATCAATTCTTAGCGGTTCACAGTTCCAGCATGTTCACACAAGAGAATCGGCTCGCAGCCACAATCCTTCACATTATTACCCCTCTTTGCACTGTCAATTATAATCATATATCAAAACAACATGATTTGTTCGCCAAAATTTCCATCCAGCACCTCACTCTCATGTCATCTCTTGTCAGATAACCCAGTGGTTAATCCTTGTTATGCCAACACAACCACACTTCATACAATATTACATGCTGCACATCATCCGTTTTTATCCTATCAACTGCTAAGCTACTCGCCTTAAACTTTACCTTTCCCTTCTTTCTGCTTACTAAAATTCATAACTGGGTTGCCTCCCCACAACCTAAGATATCTTTCTCCAACCCCGTTCTGTCACAAATACATACATCCCTGCACGTGTGACGACTGTCACTTTCTTACAAAACTTCTAACCATATGGACTCACTGTCCTGTGCCAAATGCGTACGCCACAGATACAGTCTGCACGCGCACGACACCCGCGTCGAGAACCCTAACTCGTAACGAAAGTGACAAGACACCAATATAAGTTGAATAGTCACGACCGTACTCCAGTATAAACCACTCGACCATAAATTGGCCTTAGCCCTACTACACAGTTAACCGATTCCAATGCTGTGCAGGTCAACTCCGGAATTGTTAATCAATTTCAACGAACTCCTACTATTTACAATTGAGATTGAGCACAATCATCAAACCCCTCTACGATTCACGCAGACACATCTGCACCTGACTCATATTATGATCCTCAACCCAATGCAACCTCGTACTACCCTCTTATTGAACCCACTGACATTACCATGAACTAACCACAAACAATATCTACATCACTGTCCATCAACGGTCATTATATTGAACCCACATTGTCTAGCCAAACTGTCCTGAGAAAATCGAACTCAGGAACCACTATGTACATTACTTACAAAAATATACAGGAAAAAGGTGACAACACAAACCGGCTGACAACAAATTCCAATCACGGAACCAAGACAACATCATACCAGACAACCAGTATACGCAACGAACACCATACAACTAATCCCAACATGAGACAACTACAGTACAACTCGCCATAATACAAGACAACACGACGAACTACAACACAACGAACCTAACAGATCACCAACCTGGACATACAGACGATCAACCACACCAGTTCTGCAACTGGCTGACAGTGGCTGCCAACAAGGACGACACCGACTCAGCACAGGCCAAGGGCACCCAAACCCGACGAGGACCTGGCACTAACTATGACTCGAAGTCACTCTTCAAAACTAACGGCGCTGCCGCCGCACCTACAAGGAGTACGTCCACTCCGACGAACACCAGGGACCGAAGTGAAGCTACCCCAGCACATTCCGCCCTGGTCGGAATCAAGCGAACTCTACTCACCACACAAAACAACGATTGGTCAGAGCAGTGTATCCCTCCGCAGAGCTGACACGCCTGACCAACGGACTAGTTATTGCTCGTGCAACAACACGACAATTTACCACAACAACTCACAGACTTGACAACACAACAACAACCGATATCCTGCCCCGCCTTCTCTGGTATAGAACCAAAGTAACAAAAGGGTAACAATCGGGAATGAAACCAACTTCCTCCTACCACTCCCTCAATAAATGAAGACTGGAAGGCAAAAATACTGTATGTCCTACTTCACCTGCCCCCCTACCTAGCCTAACCTTACTACCTAGCCCCGAGGAACTTAGCCTAACCCCAACTAACTAAACCCCAGTCTTACCCCGCGCGCGCGCACACACACACACCCCACACACACACACCCACACACACACACACACACACACACAAGCACACATACATGCACGCTCGCACGCTCTCTATCTTGAACCACCACTACTCTTAAACACGGGGACGTGCTGATTTAGTACCGCCGATCGGTGACACACCCCCCTGCCTAAGTTTTAACTACAGGTTAAAACAAACAACTTCTCACTCGATCGGCGTTTTAGCCACACCCTACCTATGACCCTCCAATTCTCTATCACTCATTCTGTCCTATTACTTTTGATGCACTCCAAAACTTCCATCCCAACAACATCAACCTTTAAATACATCAACAACCACAGGTTACATTAATCAACCTGGACTAACTCTGCCTCACACGACCTTAACGCAGGCACTTATGGGCAGCCGTTACACTACGCACTACATATTAATTTCATAACTGAGGGTGCTCTGATTACGCACAACTGCTGTGCAACACGTACTACAAATACCACACCCTCAGTAACACTTTGCTACGTCATTCTCTTCCAAAGATAATAACACATGCACAGCTTCGACAATGACAACCTCCCACGACACAGGTTAATGGAACTTACAGGCGCTCTCTCTCTCTCTCTCTCTCTCTCTCTCTCTTTCTCTCTCTCTCTCTCTCTCTCTCTCTCTCTCTCTCTCTCTTCCTCTACGGCAAGCGACTCAAGAAGTCTGCCGCCACGTTGTCCTTTCCAGACACTGCCTGCACCGTAAACTGAAATGGCTGCAGCTGCAGTGCCCACCTTGTGATTCTCCCACTGGCACTCTAGACCCTACAGCTATCTTCCTGGGTTTCGTCCTCAAGTGAGAATGTCGCTTGTACCTGCAAGCTGCGGTTGCCAAGTTCTTCTTTGCCAACTCACACGTCTCAGCTACCTTGTTCCTTAGGTTGACGACGTACTCTGTAGCTGTGCAGAGCTCTTGCCTCTCGGGTTGCAACCACCGATCTCTCAGTATCTGCATGGGCCTGTGCACCAGTGGCATCCTTACAAGGGGAACTCTTAAGACTCTTCCCTTGTCCACAGTACGCTGACACTGGAAGCATGACTGGCAGTACCGACGAATGTCAGCATGTATGCCTGGCCAATAGAAATGGCGACCAACTCGCTCCTTGGTTCGGGTGGTACCTAAGTGACCAGACATGGGTACCTCGTGGCCTAGCCTCATCACCGTGGTCCGTAGTTCAGCTGGGACGCAGATCTGACTCGCTACGTCCTTGGGACCCTCAAACCGCCGGACCAGTACACCAAACTTCCGCGCGTACTCAACTCGTCCAAACTTGGTGTGGAAGTGCGTCCCTGCTTCACACGCACTCCGAGCCTTCCTCAGGGTTTCATCCTGGTCCTGCATCTGAATTAACTGCTGGGTAGAAGTGTTCAGAATGCATTCCTCGACGGGCAGTGGTACGGGTTCTTGCTGCTCCCTGGCTCTCTGCGCGCGTGTCTGCACTGCCCCTACCAATGCCGGGTCTGCGTATACAGGCACACGTGTCCATCCGGGATCTCCTACTCTCTTTGCAAAGTTTCCGATCAGGACTTCCTGCACAGGGCTATTCATGACCAAAACCTCCAACTTCCCTGCGATGAATGGTGACTTCAACTCTACTACCGCCACAGGTAACACAGACCTACATCTGGATTCAGCCAACACTACTGGCACTGTCTCTCCTGTGTACGCATCTGCCGGTACTAACCACTTAGCCACTACGGTGTGTCCGGCACCAGTGTCCCGTAATCCATTGGCCGGAGACCCGTTAACTTCTACGATGCACGCAGGCTCGTACCGCTGCTCAGCGCATGGGCGACACAACGTAGGGACTACTCGAGCTTGGGGCTGGTCACAACAATGAACAGCTCCAACAGAATGGGGCTCAGGGCATTTCCTAGCGATGTGGCCTGGCTTCTTGCAGTTGAAACAAACTATGGTCGATCTAGGCCCTTCTGATCTCCTGTTCAGCTGCTGTAGTGCACCATCACTTTGTTGGGACCTCCCTGCGGGCTGGCTCCCTGCTATTTCACGTGTATTACCCAGGTTGGGCTGGTTAACTGTTCGGTCTTGTCTCGCCTTCCTCCCCAGTCTTTTGGCCTCTGCCAAAACAGTAGCTTCTGTTGCAAGCTGTTCCACAGTTTTCGGGCATGTCTTCCGCACCTCAATTGTGAACTCTGGAGACAATAGCTGATAAAACTGTTCTTGGAACAGCAGATCCTTTACGTCCTCTGCCACACTCTCATCCTTGCCCGCTGCTGCACACCAGAGGGAAAACCACCGCTTCATCCTTCCCAGCATCTGGCCGAAAGTCTCAGCAGCGTCCTTCCTGATGCTCCTGAACTTTTCACGGTAGGCCTCAGCATCTAGCCTGAAGTGGCTTAACAGGGCGCCCTTTATTTGATCATAGTCGCCTAACTCATCCGCACTTAACCGCATCACCGCTTCTCTAGCCTTTCCTCTCAGCAGAGACATCAGACGTGTGGGCCATGAGGTCTTGCTCCACTTGCACTTCTGGGCTACACGCTCAAATTGGGCGATGAAAGCGTCCACGTCGTCGTTCTCTCCTAACGGCTCAAGGTGGACATGCTTCGTTTCCTCCACCTCAATCAAGCGTTTCCTATGCGCTGCTTCATCTAAGGCCTGTCTCTCTTGTATGATTAGCTCTCGCTCTCTTGCCTCTAACTCGGCTTCATCCCTTCGTCTCTTGAGATCTAACTCGGCTTGCCGTGCTTGAGCTTCTATTTCCCTTATTGCCCTTTCTTCCTCCATCTTCTTCCTCTGCAGTTCCAGTTCCAGCTGTCTCGCTGCTTTCTCATCTTCGATCTTCTTCTGCTTCACCTCTAGTTCCCTCTGCCTAGCAGCTTTCTCCTCTTCTATCTTCTTCTGCTTCATCTCTAGCTCCCTCTGCTTAGCAGCCTTCTTCTCTTCAATCTGCGTCCGCTGCATTTCTAGCTCCCTCTCATCCTTCATCTTCTGCCTCACTTTCTCCTCTTCGATCTTCTTCTGCTTCATTTCTAGCTCCCTCTGTCTATCAGCTTTCTCCTCTTCTATCTTCCTCTGCTGCATCTCTAGCTCCCTCTGCCTAACAGCTTTTTCCTCTTCTATCTTCCTCTGCTGCATCTCTAGCTCCCTCTGCCTAGCAGCTTCCTCCTCTTCTATCTTCCTCTGCTGCATCTCTAGCTCCCTCTGCCTAGCAGCTTTCTCCTCTTCATCCCTCATCTTCTGCCTCACTTTCTCCTCCATCCGGAACTCCAATTCTGCTTCTCTCGCCGTCTTCTCATCCTCATTACGTACTGAGTCTGTGACGAACTTGGCGAGGTCTCCCCCAGCTAAACCCATCGCCGCTCCCAACTTGGCAAACTTTGCATAAGCCCCCGTCCCCTGTTCTTGATCCACCCCCGCATCCTGGTCACTAACCTTAGGTTTGGTATCCGCCATAGAGGCCTGTGGATCCATGACACTATCGGGGTCGTACTGCGAATGGGCTCGGGTGTGTTTAGGCATGGGATAACCCCTACCACCACAGAGCTAACAAGGGACAATATCCAATATGAACGCAAGTAGATGTTCCTAACCACGCGCTTGCCCCCCTAACCAACAAACTAAAGCAACTCAGCACAAGTATACAATGCTCTCAATGAGTCACGCAACAAGCATAACTCCCACACTTGTGTACCTCCTACATATACCCACATAGGCTCCAACCCATACAATACCACCAATGCACAGTCTGGTCACTAACTGAACCACGTGACACCGTGTGTCCACCGTCCACTGTGCATGCGCACCAGTTACCCAGTCACAGGCCTCACTGTCTCTGGTAGGCCGCACCCACACGATCACAGTGCATTTGCACCCCGCAAGTCCATATGCACTCCCAGCACACCCTAGTGTCACAACCCTGCGCACCCTTGTGCTTCCTACACACAGTCACCTGGGCTTACTCTGCCCTTAATCCCCACAGGATATCCGAGCACACAGCGTGCACAGTCACGGGCCAGGCCTGCAGGTACCACTCTACCTACTCACCGGGGTATACCATATGTAAGGGACTCAAAAGACACCTGGTACCTTCCGGCACCTCACCTACACTGTACGGTGTAATCACTCACACTTCCAACAACCACTCAATGTTTATTGACCATTCATACCTCACCCACACGGTAGCGCCAACCCATTCACACCAACACAAGTGCCCTGCCCAATGCCAATGGAAACCTGCCTGAAGTGAACAGGGACACTACGTACCACCTCCCAGGGTACTGGTACGCTCCCACCAACCACCCACTTACATTTCACACAACGTACACACCGGACACAACACCCCCTTACCTCCCTCCTAGCTACCTATCACCTACCCAGAACCCCTTATGGTACCCCGCGTCTCCACCAAAGTGTCACGGTCGCTAAGCCGGACGGCCCTACCACCCTTACCCACGCCTATCACACACTAGGTCAGACAACACAGCACACTAACACAGTTTTACAATCACGCACGCTTCTTTATTTCACACACTCCATGGCGCTACCACTCACGCACATCCACAACTGCACACAAGTATCCAATTCCCGCTGTCTCACCCTACTCTACTATAATGACCTGGAAGACCCTAACCTAACCTAAAACACCAGTTACAGTATACCACTGTGACCTGGGGACACAGCGATAGCCCGCACACGTGGTGACTAACTACTAGGGACAAGGATTTACCAAAGGGACTCTAATCTCTTAACGACCGCTACCACCCACACCTCTCCCCAGGACTCACCCTTCTCTTTTAACCCGGGACCACTACCAAACTGGTCGCTGCGTCCCTAAGGGAGGCAACGACAAGTACCCTACACTGTGCCGGCCACTACGTCCTAAAAGGAGGCAGTAGCTAACACCCCTAACCCTACTGCCTAACGCTACACCCCTTCTATCACAAACATGGGACAACCCATCCCGGCCCGGAAAGCTCCAGTCCTCGGCGCTGTACGTGGCCCCTCACAGGCTGACACCTCCCCGGAAGACTCTGCACCCCGGCGCTGACCGTGGCTCCTCCGCGGGCCGACACCCTCCCCGAAGACTCTGCGCCCCGGCGCTGACCGTGGCTTCCCGCAGTCTGACTCCTCCCCGCGATGGGCACGACACCCAAAGCACACACACCAGACGCCCTCTCGACGGGTCCGGGGCTCGTAGGACGCCTCCTCCTCTGAAGGCCCCGCCGGACACCAAGGGTGGAAAAAAAGGCCTGGTGCAGCGCCCTCTCACAGGACGCCTAAACCGGGACGAGGAACCAGTGCCGGAGAACTCCCGGAAGAGCACCGGTAGCTGGAGGAGAGCTGCCCCACAGAAGGCAGACGGCCTGGGTGGTCTCCCTCTCCCGGGAAAACAACAGGTACTGGAAAGCGCCGCTCACCTGCCGGCACGCGGCAGTAGACTGCGGTGGTCTGGCCCCAGCCTCAGGACGGAACAGGATACCTGCTGACACAACTGGAGGCCACTACTGTAGTGTTGCTACTACCCGAGTCATCAAGGCACATAGGCTACTTGGTAAAGCTTTAACTCTCCATCTCCCTTGCCTACTTCCCACTCGGGCATGAGAGTGACCCCTTAAATTTCGAATACATCCCCCAACCCGTCACTCGCTTTGGGGTTATCAGACCAATCTCCTGCCAACCCTTACAACAGCGGTAAAACAATATTTTCCCTGAGCCCATCCACGCTATTACATATGAAATTATGAATCACACCCAATTCTCGGAGAAATAAACCAATCTAAGCGATCCAACACGGACTCCATGGGCCCCCTTAGGACATACTAAATAATCTAGGAAATGGCCAATTTCACAAGGAAATGTCTCCACACAATAACCAGTAGTAATACACATCTCTCAGAGGGAAAACAACAACAACAACAACAAAACTTATCAATTCTTAGCGGTTCACAGTTCCAGCATGTTCACACAAGAGAATCGGCTCGCAGCCACAATCCTTCACATTATTACCCCTCTTTGCACTGTCAATTATAATCATATATCAAAACAACATGATTTGTTCGCCAAAATTTCCATCCAGCACCTCACTCTCATGTCATCTCTTGTCAGATAACCCAGTGGTTAATCCTTGTTATGCCAACACAACCACACTTCATACAATATTACATGCTGCACATCATCCGTTTTTATCCTATCAACTGCTAAGCTACTCGCCTTAAACTTTACCTTTCCCTTCTTTCTGCTTACTAAAATTCATAACTGGGTTGCCTCCCCACAACCTAAGATATCTTTCTCCAACCCCGTTCTGTCACAAATACATACATCCCTGCACGTGTGACGACTGTCACTTTCTTACAAAACTTCTAACCATATGGACTCACTGTCCTGTGCCAAATGCGTACGCCACAGATACAGTCTGCACGCGCACGACACCCGCGTCGAGAACCCTAACTCGTAACGAAAGTGACAAGACACCAATATAAGTTGAATAGTCACGACCGTACTCCAGTATAAACCACTCGACCATAAATTGGCCTTAGCCCTACTACACAGTTAACCGATTCCAATGCTGTGCAGGTCAACTCCGGAATTGTTAATCAATTTCAACGAACTCCTACTATTTACAATTGAGATTGAGCACAATCATCAAACCCCTCTATGATTCACGCAGACACATCTGCACCTGACTCATATTATGATCCTCAACCCAATGCAACCTCGTACTACCCTCTTATTGAACCCACTGACATTACCATGAACTAACCACAAACAATATCTACATCACTGTCCATCAACGGTCATTATATTGAACCCACATTGTCTAGCCAAACTGTCCTGAGAAAATCGAACTCAGGAACCACTATGTACATTACTTACAAAAATATACAGGAAAAAGGTGACAACACAAACCGGCTGACAACAAATTCCAATCACGGAACCAAGACAACATCATACCAGACAACCAGTATACGCAACGAACACCATACAACTAATCCCAAAATGAGACAACTACAGTACAACTCGCCATAATACAAGACAACACGACGAACTACAACACAACGAACCTAACAGATCACCAACCTGGACATACAGACGATCAACCACACCAGTTCTGCAACTGGCTGACAGTGGCTGCCAACAAGGACGACACCGACTCAGCACAGGCCAAGGGCACCCAAACCCGACGAGGACCTGGCACTAACTATGACTCGAAGTCACTCTTCAAAACTAACGGCGCTGCCGCCGCACCTACAAGGAGTACGTCCACTCCGACGAACACCAGGGACCGAAGTGAAGCTACCCCAGCACATTCCGCCCTGGTCGGAATCAAGCGAACTCTACTCACCACACAAAACAACGATTGGTCAGAGCAGTGTATCCCTCCGCAGAGCTGACACGCCTGACCAACGGACTAGTTATTGCTCGTGCAACAACACGACAATTTACCACAACAACTCACAGACTTGACAACACAACAACAACCGATATCCTGCCCCGCCTTCTCTGGTATAGAACCAAAGTAACAAAAGGGTAACAATCGGGAATGAAACCAACTTCCTCCTACCACTCCCTCAATAAATGAAGACTGGAAGGCAAAAATACTGTATGTCCTACTTCACCTGCCCCCCTACCTAGCCTAACCTTACTACCTAGCCCCGAGGAACTTAGCCTAACCCCAACTAACTAAACCCCAGTCTTACCCCGCGCGCGCGCGCACACACACACACCCACACACACACACCACACACACACACACAC
>JAMYXO010004417.1:7500-12500 GCA_033310375.1 Conus canariensis | reverse complement strand
TGTGTGTGTGTGTGTGTGTGTGTGTGTGTGTGTGTGTGTGTGTGTGTGTGTGTGTGTGTGACTCTCTCTCTCTCTCTCTCTGTGTGTGTGTGTGTGTGTGTGTGTGTGTGTGTGTGTGTGTGTGTGTGTGTGTGTGTGTGTAGTCTTGCCTGTACCGGCACATGCGTATTATAATAGACTTTATATTACATGGCTTGAACTCTCAGTGTGTGTGTGTATGTGTGTCAGTCTGCGCGTGTGACACTGAGTGCACGCATGTGCACACGAGGGCGGAATGGGCAGGGTTACGATGGTTCTGGAATTCATACTTTTGCCCCCCACCCCCTCCTCTATCTTTCAGTTCCACTGCCTCCTTCCCCCTCTCCCTCACACACACACACACACACACACACACACACACACACACACACACACACACACACACACGCACGCACGCACGCACGCACGCACACACGCACGCACGCACGCACGCACGCATCACACACACACGCACACGCACACGCGCACGGACGCACGCACGCACACACACACACGCACGCACACACACACACACACACACACACACACACACACACACACACACACACACACACACACACACACACACACATGTGCAAAGGATTTTAATACAAACTTAGCTGCAGAGATTTTCCTATGTTCATCAAGAGGAAGAACTCCTGCTTCTTTATATGACCCAAGATTGTAAGCATGAGTCGGCACTCCTAGTGCCAGTTTAAAGGCTTTACAATCTATACTTTGTAGCTTGTTTAACAAATGTTTTGGTGCACTAAAGAAAGATTCCTGGCCGTAGGTTAAACGCGAACGAACTAAGGAATTAGCAAGACATAAAAGTGGTTTTGTGTCCTGACCCCATCGCTGTTTACTAATAATTTTGAGAAAATTTAAAGCTTTTCTGGCTTTATTTAATATATAGTCTATATGTTGATTCCACGTAAGTTTGGATGATAAATATACACCTAGAAACCTTACGCTTTGCGAATAATTAATGACACTGCCACCAATAGTGAAATCAGGCAGTTTTTCTGGGTTATGCCCCGAATTAAAAAGTACCATATGTGTTTTTTCTAATGATAAAGAAAGTCCATTTTCCTTCATAAATATATCAGTTTTATTTAGTTCGCGTTGGTACACTTTTTTGGTATAGTTAAGTGCTCTAATTGGAGTTTTACGCTTCATTGTCACCTTCATCCACATGCATATATCATCTGCATACTGGGCTAAAACTGTATCTTTTGATAGATTATTTGGAAGATCTGCTATAAGTATATTGAATAAAATAGGTGAAATAACCGAGCCTTGTGGAAGACCCATCTGAAGTTCTCTGGACTTAGAATATGTGCTTCCAACTCTTACCTGTATGAAACGTTGTGATAAAAAATTTTGTATATAGTTATACATATTACTATTTATATTGTAGTTTTGAAGTTTTTGGAGTAATCGGTAATGCCATACTTGATCGTAAGCTTTTTTCACATCAAAAAAGGTTGCTAGAATATTTTTCCGTCTGCCAAACTGCTGTTTAATTTGTGTCGTAAGTTTGACTAAATGTTCAGTAGTGGAGCGACCTTTGCGAAAAGCGGCTTGATTTTTAATTAAAATCCTTTGCACATAACTCATTCTGTAATGAAGAAACAAAGATGAATTCTAAGCATGACTTTGTTAACAGGGCTAAGACAATACACTGTTTGCAACCAATTAATTCGTTTGTCTCCGACATGATTAATTCTACAGAATTAAAAAGTAAAAAAATAGCAATTAAGCCATCTTTTTTACCTGTACCATCTTGGGAACAAATCAAACCTACTTTTGATATTGATCATACAGAATTGAGCAAAAGTCAATCTCCAAACGTTCTGAAAAATTTAGTTAATGATCACATGGAAAATTACTATAGTGATTACATTAAAATATTCACAGATGGATCTGTACTTAATGGCAATGCAGGTTCAGCATTTGTAATTCCTACTATGAAAACAGTCAAACAATATCATATAGGTAATCACTATTCAGTTTTTACTGCAGAGTTGTTAGCTATTTTAATGGCTTTACAGCATATTGAGGAGTTACCTATGAATAGTTGTAAAATTTACTCTGTGTAGATTCTAAATCGGCATTACAAGCAATCAAACATCAAAATGCCAAAAAACGTCTTGAAATGATACTAGAAATCAGACATGTAATTCATCAATTGGCATTTAAAGACATTAGTGTGACTTTTTACTGGGTTCCTTCCCATTGCGGAATATATGCCAATGAACTGGTTGACAGAGCAGCTAAAAATGCAGGACGTAATACTGAAGGGGCAATTCTAATTAACATAAATCTAGATCTGCACGAGTATTATAATCACATTGAAAAACTAGCGAGAGATAAGTTTGATAACATGCTGAAGACATCAGATAGCCAATATTCACACAACTGTATAAAAAGCGTGAGCACAATAAATTCCAAATTAATTTTAAATCACATATCTGATACAAGTTCAAGGCATATTAGTTCTCTGATGTTCAAAATTCGTTTAAATGCCTTTAAAACAAAATTTTCTAAAGATATTAAATGTGTATGTGGAAATTAAATTTCCATTAGCCATCTGATTTTACACTGTCCTAGTATCAAAGAATTAATGACGAAAACTACAGGGGATTTACTGACTCGTCAAATACCATTAACTGTTCAGGAAGTGTTAAATGACTTCCATCTTCTTAAATGTTTTTCAGAAGTTTTACACCTTAGTCTTGCTATTGTCTTTTCTTTGAATAGTTAATTTATTGTTCGATTCAATTGTTGTTATACTAATCTTCTGTTAATTGTTAAGTCGCGTTTGATATAGATGGTAAACCTCACTTCCTTTCTACTAATTCTGTCATTTTCAACAATTCATACCCCATATAAAGCTTGCTCATTATATAGAATTGTAGGTGTAGGTATGTAGGAAAAACACATAATCTTTACTACCACACACTCTCTAAACAATATCAACGCATGCATAAACAATCTCTTCTTTCATACCTTTATTTCTACCTATCCCCCCCCCCCCCCCCCCTCCTTTCCCGTCTAATATCACTTAAGGGTGAACAGACGTAAAACTAAAGAACGAACACACACATGTTGCCTCTCTGTCTGTCCGATTGCTTGTTCATGTCATGACCAGAGTCTCTCTCTGTCTGTCTGTCATTCTGTATTTCTCTGTCTCTGTTTGTCTGTCTGTCCGTCTGTCTGTCTGTCTGTCTCTGTCTGTCTGTCTGTCTGTCCGCACGCGTTTTTTTTTGTGTGTTTTTTTTTCTCTGCACCGCTTTTTACCATTAGCGATTGGTACGTGCAGATTGAAGACACCGCCAACATTGTATAATTGTGCTCGAAACACCATGATGGGTCCACTTTCCAGTGATAACATCAGATGATCAGGATCAGTAATGATGGCACCATGCGCCGTTTGACTCAAACTTTACCCTTTCCATTTCAACCGAGCTGTTTCCAGAACTGAGACCAACATAACTGCCAATGCTGAAGCTCCATGAAATCTCAATCATCAAAAACAAAACAAAACAAAGCAAAACAAAACAAAAAAAATCGATTTCCAGAAAGAACTCACAGAACTATGCAGGAGCAAACATCTCCACTCGAGCACTGTAAAACTCTCCATCATCTGGGCTCAGCCGATCGTGCCCTCTTCTCTTCATCACACAATAGCGAAGGACTCAGCGGAGATCCTTATGGCACACTCTGCATGTTTACACACTGGCAGGCAATTATGACAGAGGGGCCAGGGTGTCTGGAATCGCTCTGTGGAGAAGTGCTGGTCCGTATGACGTGGAGAGGTGTCACATTTTTTTTGTCCCTACACGGAACAAAGCCTCACGAAGCACAAGTTAAACATATTCAAAAGTCTCAAGGACGGAAAATTCTGAGAAATAGTACTCAAAAACTGCTAGTCTTCATACTGTGAGAACGTTTTGTTCCAATGTCAGAAAATCTGCGAGACCTAAAAGTTGAACAAGTCTTGTTTTGGAATAACGACCAAACTGGAAGTATTTTGTATGTCACCATCAGGGGCAGCGTTTCTTTGCAGTTATTTTCCTTCGCAATTCATGAACGTAATAATAATCACGTAAACCCAAAAATATTAGAATAAAGTAAAACGCAGGTGCATAACGGCATCATTCAGCATCATTCCTTCTCTGATGACAATCAGCTGTATGTCTCTGGGCCTCTCTCTGACCTTCCTCTCATGATCCAAAACACCCAGTCTTGTGTAGCCAACCTTAAGGACTGGATGACCCGAAACAAACTAAAACTAAATGAAGATAAGTCTGAACTGATCCTGATCACCCCACCAAAACTTCAAAACCACCCTTCTGTTCCGACTTCCATCAAACTTGTTGATTCACCTATCACTCTCTCTCATTCTGCCCGCAACCTCGGTGTAACTCTTGATCAAACCCTGTCCTTCCAACAGCATGTCAGCAATGTCTGTCGCACTTGCTTTCTTGAACTCCGCCGAATTGCTTCTATTCGCCATCTTCTCTCAGAAAACACAACAAAAGCTCTTGTCTGCGCATTTGTTCTATCCCGCCTGGATTACTGTAACGCTCTTTTGTCTGGCTCTCCCTCTCATCTCATCAACAAACTTCAAAGAGTTCAGAATCATGCTGCCCGTCTCATCTTCCGCACTTCTAAATATAACCATGTTACTCCATTGCTCCGCTCTCTCCACTGGCTCCCTGTTCAGCTAAGAATATCCTACAAGATTGCCTCTCTCTGCTTCAAATCTATCGAGTCTTCCTGTCCTGAGTATCTCACCCACCTGTTACATCTTTACACCCCATCTCGAGCTTTACGTTCCTCATGTGACACTCGTATCTACAGTATCCCCACTGTTCGCACTAAAACCTTTGGTCAACGTTCCTTTGCCTATCAAGCTCCAACTACCTGGAATCAATTGCCTCACTCTCTCAGATACTCACCCTCACTGCCCACAT
>JAMYXO010004417.1:2500-5000 GCA_033310375.1 Conus canariensis | reverse complement strand
GAGAGAAGAGAGAGAGAGAGAGAGAACTCAACAGTTCATATATCTCACCAGCAGGAAAATAGTTTGCCCAGTGGTGAAAAATGGAAAACCTCTGGAGAGGATTAAGTTGTCTTCATTGGGCCTCCTGTGACTCTCCTGATTGACTGATTGGGATTGTTAATGATGTCGGTTTCAAATGGCGATTAGAAAACAGTTCTTTGAACATTATTGGACCAGTCAAATCTCTCTCTCTCTCTCTCTCTCTCTCTCTCTCTCTCTCTCTCTCTCTCTCCTCTCTCTCTCTCTCTCTCTCGCATATGCATATGACATTTGCCTTTTCTATATGCACCGACGTTAAGATTTCAGTCTGGATGATCGTACTTGCAAACGACATACATATACTTTTCAATGGAAAAATAAGGCAAATGAGTAAATAATAAGGCGACTAAGTCTCCTTTAAATTATCCCTGAAAATCGGCAGTGGATGTTGATGCAGGAAAGATTGTTTTGTTTTTATTGAATGTTACCCATGGTTACTATACTGCAGAGAAAAGCAACATTCAAAACAGCTTTTGCAGCTTGATTCGCTTTTCTTTCACTCAGCGGCCACCATATTTCTTTAGCATGTTAATGAGTCTATTTTTTGTTTACGTGCCTGTATGTCTCTATAAATCTCTTCCTGTCTCTCTAGCTGTCCCCCCCCCCCCCCCCCCCCCCCCCGCCGTTGTCCTTCCCTAGCGTCCCTCTCTCTCTCTCTTTCTCCTCCTCAGTCCTCTTCATTTCTCTGTCTGTCAGTCTCTCGCCCAGCATGGGTGAAATCTCTCTATCACCCAGCATGGGTGAAATCTCTCTATCACCCAGCATCCTGGATTTGCTGCTGATGTCTCTGACAGGCAGGATCAGCAATGTACAGAGGGCTGGGAAGAGAGGAGGACGTGGTTTGGTGGGGGGTGCAAGATTAGTGGAAGGTATGGAGTGTGTAGCGTCCATGGTGAGATGTCTGGCTTGCCCATTTCTAAGGGATTTCATCACGACAGTTCTTTCAACTGCGTTGGGTCTACTGTGTACAATCATCAGAACCTGTTGACCTTCGTGCGTCTGAATGGAGATGTTGTTTGTGTCTGGGCACCTCCAGCCATCTGTCCCTGTCTGACTCCTGACAATTTCTGTCTGTTTATTCGTGTTGGGTTAAAGCTTCATATGGGTGTCTGTGTGCTCTGAATCAGTGATGGTGACTTTAGTGCTGTTTATGTCTGGGACTGACTTATGACCAGAGTTGCAGGGAGGTGGGGGTGGGAGTGGGAGAGTTAAGGTTTGTGTTCAGTGATGGCTGGTAAGGCAGTCATTGGGAAGGTATGCACAGAAGAGAATGGTTATTATTTGGAGACTATTGCGGCATTACTTAAATTCATATTTTTCTCTGGGAAGGATGTTCTCACGATCGTTTTTCTGTTTTTCTGTAACGTGACTGTGAAGGTAAAATTTACAATCAAAATTAAAATCGAATAAAAAATTGGTTGAGAAAAAATCCTATTTCCATGGAAATTGTCAGTTCTCTGAAACGTCAGTTTTCTTCATCCTTTCCCGATCTTCCCTGACTAAAAAAAAACAACAACAACACAAGTTCCAGAACTTTCTAAACAATCCTTGCTTGCATTTGTATGATAGCTAAAAACACGTTTAGTGGTCACTGTCAGTGCACGAGTTTAGATTATGAACAAGGTGGTAGATGGGCGTCCTCCTATCTTCTCTCTTCCACTGTTCCTTTCTTTTGTCTGTTATACGTCTCTCCAGTACAACACGCGTTTCAGAAATGAATACAGGACAGTCTTACCGCATGTTGTCCAGCCGCTAACACCCATCCAATAGGAACAACTGCGCTTGTTGCGGAATACCGTCAGGAAACAGCATAATATAGGACTGCAGTTGGTGGCAGCCAGTTCTGAGAGCGAAACTGGTGGGTTGCTCCCATTACTGGAGATCACAGAGGCTGTCGTTCTCTGAAGGTTTCTTTATTTCATCCAGTTAATACTTAATTTGCTGTTGATGGAAGTTTTTGGCCTTGTGAAGAAGTTTGCGTAGATTGCGTAGTAGTAGTAGTTGTTGTTGTTGCTGTTGTTGTTGTTATTGTTATTGTTGTTGCTGTTGTTTTAATACCAAGAGCTTTGGTGTGCACAATTTGTGGATGAAATGTGTCCTTGAAGTGGAGCAATGCCAGGGCCTCTCTCTCTCTCTGTCTCTCTCTCTCTCTCTCTCTCTCTGTGTCTCTCTCTCTCTCTGTCTCTCTCTCTGTCTCTCTCTCTCCTCTCTCTCTCTCTCTCTCTCTCTCTGTGAGAAACTGTTTAACTCTCAAAATTATTTTATTTTGATCATATTTTAACAAGCCACAGATTTTCGTGAGTTTATTTACATGCCGACACATGGGTACGTCATACACAGAACATAGGTTTACAGTAAAAAACAAAAGAGCATCCAGACCACCTTTTGAAGCCAAATGAAGAAAAAAAAAACTCGACTTGCC
>JAMYXO010004416.1:12500-17523 GCA_033310375.1 Conus canariensis | reverse complement strand
GGTTACGGCGACTTTCGCAAGATACCCGGGAAGCAGTCCCTCTTCGCCAGATCACGAGTGAGTCGGTGGCAGAGGCAGCGTTCACAATGTGGACACGGGAGTCCTGGGCCCGGTACTGCCTGACAGGGGAACCCAGTTTACTGGTCAGATCATGCAGGAGGTTTCTACCGATATTAGCCATTCGGGGTCTGACTACCACACCATACCATGCGCAGTGCAATGGATTGGTGGAACGCTTCAACGTACTCTGAAGCGGATGCTGCGCAGACTATGTCAGGAGAAACCAGGTGATTGGGATCGGTGGTACCAGCACTGCGTTTGCGAAACGAGAGGTCCCACAAGAGAGTACCGGTTTTTCGCCTTTTGAGCGGGCTATATGGACCCCAGGTGCGCGGGCCGATGCAGATTTTGAGAGATCTGTGGTTACAACCGGAAGGCAAGGCTCCGTACAGCGGCAGAATACGTCGTTAACTTGAGGAACAAGATAGATGAATCATGCGAGCTGGCAAGGGAGAACTTGGCAAGGGCAGCGTATAGGTACAAGCGACATTTTGACTTGAGGGCGAAACCCAGGAGATAGCTGTGGGGTCCAGAGTATAGTACTTGGGCCCCGACCAAGCAGAAAAAAATTTGGGGAACGGAATGGAGGGGTCCCTATACAGTACTAGAAAGAGGGGGTTTGAAGCAGATTCCCGCTAGCAGTAGGGGGAAGACGAAGATTTTCCCGCAAACCTACTAAAGTCATTCATCGAGCGCGCTGCAGACCCAACACCCTCGGTAGCTGCGGTTGTTGTGCCGGGGAGCCTGAAGAGGAAAACGGTAACCCCCTTTGATGAGCAAGGAAAATTCCTACCATTCCCTTGGAGGCCACAGAAGGCCCTAAAGATGTGGTAGTATTATGAAGACCAGCCTTTACTAGGAAGTTGCACGAGTTAGTGGCCGAATTCAAGGAAGTACTACTGATGTGCCCTCATGAAAAACCCTTTAGAAAGGGTGCAGCATAAGTTGACGTCGGGACATCCTATCAGGTCGAAGCCATACCCAGTGCCTTTTGCGCAACGAGGGGACAGTTAGGGAGGAGGTCAAAGCCATGTCAGGATGGGTGCGATTGAGCCATCGACGTCGCCTACTGCTCACCCATCGTACTAGTTAAGAAGAAGGATGGGAAGATCAGGTTTTGTGTGGAATTCAGGAGGTTGAATCGCATCGTACAGTTCGATGCTGAACCATGCCGGATATCGAATAACTGTTCGCCAAGCTTGGAGAGAAGAAGGTGTTCAGTAAGATCGACCTCGCTAAAGGGGTATTGGCAGATCCGATGAGTAGAGAGGACGCGCGAAGACTGCTTTTGCTACACCAGAAGGACAATTCCAGTGGAAGGTTATGCCATTTGGACTGTGTACCTCAGGGGCAGTGTTCACGCGCATGATGAGAAAGCTATTGCAGCCACTTGAGAGCCCGGATTGTCGATAATTTCATTGATGATATCCTGGTGGCCACAGTTGATCCGGACAGCCATATAGAGGTTCTCAGGGTGTGTTCCAGAGACTCAAGGAATGTTCTTTGTCAGCCGGCCTTCAAAGTGTGAGCTGGGAGGAAGGAAATCACTACTTAGGGCACAGGATAGGTGCAGGGAAAATATGGCCTGAGCAGGATAAAATGACCCGCATTATGGATGCGCCTAGGCCTGAGACCAAACGGCAGGTGCGGGGATTCCTGGGATTAGTGGGGTACTACAGGAAATTTGTGCCCCGGTTTGCTGACATTGCAAGCCCCTTACTGATCTCACTAAGGGAAAAACCAGGCAGGTGGGTGGGACGACGAGTGCGAACGTGCGTTCCAAGCTTTGAAGCAGCATTTCTGCCAGCCTCCCGTCTGTAACCTGCGGTGCCGGGTTGACATTTGTGCTCCAGACTGATGCGTCAGAGGTGGGAGTGGGAGCTATGCTCTGTCAGCAGTACCTGAAGAGATGCGCCCTGTAGCATGTGCCAGTAGAAAATTAAGCCCTGCAGAGCAGAATTACCTATAGTAGAGAAGGAGTGTCTGGCAGTGGTGTGGGGAATACAAAAGTTCCAGGTGTATTTGTATGGGACCCCATTCATTGTCAGACAGATCATTCCCCACTCCAATACTTAGAAAGATGAAGTCTGTTAGTGGGAGAATCACAAGGTGGGCACTGCAGCTGCAGCCATTTCAGTTTACGGTGCAGGCAGTGTCTGGAAAGGACAATGTGGCGGCAGACTTCTTGAGTCGCTTGCCGGAGGAGAGAGAGAGAGAGAGAGAGAGAGAGAGGAGAGAGAGAGAGAGAGAGAGAGAGGGAGAGAGAGAGAGAGAGAGAGGAAAACCTGAGGGTTCCGTTAACCTGTGTCGTGAGAGGTTGGACATCGCGCGAAGCTATGCATGTGTTATTGGCGTAGCAAGGTGTTACTGAGGGTGTGGTATTTGTAGCACGTGTTACACAGCAGTTGTGCGTAATCAGAGCACCCTCGGTTATGAAATTTATATGTAGTGCGTAGTGTAACGGCTGCCTGTAAGTGCCTGCGTTAAGGTCGTGCGAGGCAGAGTTAGTCCAGGTTGATTAATGTAACTGTGGTTGTTGATGTATTTAAAAGTTGATGCTGTTGGGATGAAAGTTTTGGTGTGCATCAAAAGTAACAGTAGGACAGAATGAGTGATGGGGAATTGGAGTGTCATAGGTAGGGTGTGGCTAAAACGCCGATCGAGTGAGAAGTTGTTTGTTTTAACCTGTAGTTAAAACTTAGGCAGGGGGGTGTGTCACCGATCGGCGGTACTAAATCAGTATGTCCATGTGTTTAAGAGTAGTGGTGGTTCAAGATAGAGAGCGTGTGCGCGCGCGCGCGGCGCGCGCGCGCGTGTGTGTGTGTGTGTGTGTGTGTGTGTGTGTGTGTGTGTGTGTGTGTGTGTGTGTGTGTGTGTGGTGCGTGCGCTCGCGCGTATGTGAGGTTGGGGTTTAGTTAGCTACAGTTAGGTTAAGTTCCTCAGGGTTAGGTGGAAAGATTAGGCTAGGTAGAAGCCTGGGGAAATAGGACATACAATATTCTTTCATTCCAGTCTTCACTTATTGAAGGAATGGAATGGAAGCGGGAGGTTGGTTTCGTTCCCGATTGTTACCCTTTTGTTACTTTGGTTCTACACCAGAGAAGGCGGGGCAGGATATCGGCTGTTGTTGTGTTGTAAAGTCTGTGAGTTGTTGTGGTAAATTGTCGTGTTGTTGCACGAGCAACAACTAGTCCGTTGGTCAGGCGTGTCAGCTCTGCGGAGGGATACACTGCTCTGACCAATCGTTGTTTTGTGTGGTGAGTAGAGTTCGCTTGATTCGACCAGGGCGGAATGTGTTGGGGTAGCTTCACTTCGGTCCCTGGTGTTCGTCGGAGTGGACGTACTTCTTGTAGGTGCGGCGGCAGCGCCGTTAGTTTTGAAGAGTGACTTCGAGTCATAGTTAGTGCCAGGTCCTCGTCGGGTTTGGGTGCCTTGGCCTGTGCTGAGTCGGTGTCGTCCTTGTTGCAGCCACTGTCAGCCAGTTGCAGAACTGGTGTGGTTGATCGTTCTGTATGTCCAGGTTGGTGATCTGTTAGGTTCGTTGTGTTGTAGTTCGTCGTGTTGTCTTGTATTATGGCGAGTTGTACTGTAGTTGTCTCATGTTGGGATTAGTTGTATGGTGTTCGTTGCGTATACTGGTTGTTAGTATGATGTTGTCTTGGTTCCGTGATTGAAATTTGTTGTCAGCCGGTTTGAGTTGTCACCTTTTTCCTGTATATTTTTGTAAGTAATGTATATAGTGGTTCCTGAGTTCGATTTTCTCAGGACAGTTTGGCTAGACAATGTGGGTTCAATATAATGACCGTTGATGGACAGTGATGTAGATATTGTTTTGTGGTTAGTTCATGGTAATGTCAGTGGGTTCAATAAGAGGGTAGTACGAGGTTGCATTTGGTTGAGGATCATAATATGAGTCAGGTGCAGATGTGTCTGTGGAATCATAGAGGGGTTTGATGATTGTGCTCAATCTCAATTGTAAATAGTAGGAGTTCGTTGAAATTGATTAACAATTCCGGAGTTGACCTGCACAGCATTGGAATCGGTTAACTGTGTAGTAGGGCCAAGGCCAATTTGTGGTCGAGTGGTTTATAACTGGGGTACGGTCGTAACCATTCAACTTATATTGGTGTCTTTTCACTTTCGTTACGAGTCAGGGTTCTCGACGCGGGTGTCGTGCGCGTGCGGACTGTATCTGTGACGTACGCATTTGGTACAGGACAGTGAGTCCATAGGGTAGAAGTTTTTGTAATACAAGTGACAGTCGTCACACATGCAGGGATGTATGTGTTTGTGACAGAACGGGGTTGGAGAAAGATATCTTAGGTTGTGGGGAGACAGTCCCATTATGAATTTTAGTAGTCGGAAAGAAGGGGAAGGTGAAGTTTAAGGCGAGAAGCTTAGCAGTCGATAGGATAAAAACGGATGATGTGCAGCATGTAATATTGTATGAAGTGTGGTTGTGTTGGCATGACAAGGATTAACCACTGGGCTATCTGACAAGAGATGACATGAGAGTGAGGTGCTGGATGGAAATTGTGGCAAACAAATCATGATGTTTTGGATATATGATTATAATTGACAGTGCAAAGAGGGGTAAGAATGTGAAGGATTGTGGCTGCGAGCCGATTCTCTTGTGTGAACATGCTGGAACTGTAAACCGATGAAATTGATAAGTTTTTCCTCTGAGAGATGTGTATTACTACTGGTTATTGTGTGGAGACATTTCCTTGTGAAATTGCCCATTTCCTAGATTATTTAGTATGTCCTAAGGGGACCCGTGAAGTCCGCATTGGGATCGCTTAGTTTTCTTTTCTTTTCCGAGATTTGGGGTGATTCATAATTTCATATGTAATAGCGTGGATTGGCTCAGGGAGAATATTGTTTTACCGCTGTTGTAAGGGTTGGCAGGAGATTGGTCTGATAACCCAAAGTGAGTAATGGGTTGGGGAATGTGTTCGAAATT
>JAMYXO010004416.1:0-5000 GCA_033310375.1 Conus canariensis | reverse complement strand
TGATTACTTTGGGGCATGGAAAGTGAAAGCAAGCAACAAAAACAAAAACATTCGAAAAAAGAATAGTGCAAATTAAGCTAAAACCCAATCAGAAAATACCAACCAATTTAAAATAACAACACGGACGCCCACACGCGCGAGCCTCACTCACTCACGCACGCAGCCGCACGCATCACGCACGACCCCAGCACACACGCCGCACGCACGCAGCCCACCACGCCGCACCACACCACACACACCACCCAACACACACACACACAACACACACAAAACAACAACCACACAGCCCAAGATTTATTTGGAGATGATTAGTTTTGACGGCGTATGAAATGACAGATCCAAATGTTAAGGGAGCAGTTTTTTTTTATTTTGGCTTTAAACAGAGTATATTTCAGTGCATACGAAACACAGTGAAATAATAGATTAAAAAGCGAGGCATGAAACAAGGATCTTGTGCTCATGGATAAAAACAACTAATTTTCTTCGTAATGGTTTAAAATTTCTCTTCCATCAGAAATTTTGTCCTTGAATTTTTCCCAAGAAACGAGACAAGTTTCAATGCAATACTTAACAAAACAATTATAAGAAATAAAGCCCGTGAGACATTAAAACAGAGAATACGTAAATTGTCAGAACAGCAAGAAACAAATAAACAAAACCTCTTTCACCAATAACAGAAAAGGGAAAATGTGTGACCTGGACAGAAAAAACCAAACCAAAACAGGATTAAAAGAGAAAAAGAAAAAAGCCGGGTGGTCACGTTTGAATTTTAATTTTTATTGTATGTTATCGCTTTAAACACACACACACACCACCCACAAAACACCCACACACCAACACAAACACACACAGGGGGCACCACACCCGCGCGCGCCGCGCACACAAAACACACACCAACACCACACCCCAAACACCAAACACACACCCCCGCCACTTAAAAAACTTTTCTCTCTCTCTCTGTTGATACGTGTGCTGCGTGCGTGCGTGCTTGCGTGCGGCGGCGTGCACCCATTGTGGGTGTGGTGGGGGGCGTAAGCGTGTGTGGGGGTGTGTGGTGTGTGTGGGGCGTGAAGGTGCGTGGTGCGTGCGTGGTGTGTGGTGGTGTGTGGGGGGGGGGTGGGGTTTTTTTTGGTTTTAGCATTTTTTGAAATAAACAAGTTAAGAAAAACAGTATCCTTTTAAATTTTTTTCCCCCCCTTTTTTTCCCCAAGGCTCAAAAAAAAACATGTGAAAAAGAAGTACAAAACGTGTCAATGCCCCAAATGCCTTTTTTTGTTTTTTTGTCGTTTTTCTGTTGTCGTTTCTGTATGGGAAATTTTTGATTATTTTTAAAGTATTTTCGAGATCCCAAAAAAAAAAGACACCCAAAAGGGGGGGGACCAGAAAAAAATACTTTTCCCTCAACTCCCCAACAAACCGGGGGTGCCCCCGCACCCCCCCCTTTTGGGAAACTGCGCTGTGTTACATTAGGTGCAGGCACGCACAAGGGTTTTCCTTAAAAAAGGGGAAACCTTTGGGGGTTTTCGTGGCAATGTCATCATAAAAAGGTACGGATGGACACGACAAAACCCTCCAGGGGGGGTTCCCACGGTTACACCCCCCAAATTTTAAGCTGCAGAGCCCCGGCGAAAAAACCCCCCCGCAACAACTGCTGTGTGAAACCGCAAAACCACCGTGCTGCTCCGTTGACATGGAAGACGTAAAAACCCGTCGACCAAGTTTTTTGCTGTGAAGTTTTGCTTGCCCTTGAAAAAGAACCCCCGGGTCAAAGTTTTTTTAAGGGTGCCCAAAAGGATTTTCCCCGTTTTCAGGGGTTTTCCTCGCCGTCACTTGGCCTTCCCGGGTCGGAAAAAAGGGAGAAAGAAAAAAATGGCAAAAGTATTTGGGGGAAACCCCCCAAAAAACCCCAAAAGGGCCAGACAATAGAGGTAAAAAGGGAAAAGTCGGGAAAAAAAAATTTTAAAAGGAAGATTTAAAAGATTAAAAAAGTGGAATTTTGAAGGCAAAATACAAGAGAGAGAGAGAGAGAAAAGAGAAGAAGAAAAGAGAGGAGAGAGGAAGAAAAGAATGAATAAATTTTTTTTTTAAAAAACCCCCGGCCCCTCATGAAGGGGGAAAAATACGATACCCTTTTAAACGCAACAAAAGGAAAGGAAAAGGGCCCGGGAAAATCATGAAAAAATTATAAATAGCTATTTCCTATAAAAACCCTTTAAACAAAAAACAAGTTAAAATTCGAACAACATGGGGGTTTTGTGCATGCCATAGTAGACTTTTTTAAAATAAAAAAAGGGGTGGGAAAAAATTTAAAGGGCCCCCAAAAAATTTTCTCTTTTTTTAAAAACCCCTTGACATCAAGAACAAAGGTGTATTCACTTTCTTTAGACACCCGCATAAGGGGCACATCAATCGAAAAATTCCCCATTTTTCTAAACGATCCCCAACCCCCAAACAAAAATACCCAAAAAATCTAGTAAAAAAGTTTAAAATTTTTTGGGGGAAAAAAATTTTTTTTCCCAAAATTCTTCAATTTAAAGGGGAAACCCCCCTTTCTATACAAATAAAAACTTTCACTAGTGTAAAGTTTTTTTTCATTTTTGATTTTTCCCAAAAAAGGGGTGAAAAAAATTGCTATAAAGTGTTTTTCCCTTTTCCCCCACACCTTTTTTTTAAACCCCACCCCCAAAAAACCCTTATAAAATAAACAAACCCGACATTTAAAAAACCCAGTTCTTTTTCCCCCCTTTTTTTTAAAAAAAAAAAAATTTTTTAACGAAAATTTTTGTACCAAAAGTTCACCCAAAAATTAATAGTTTTAAACCCCAAAATCGGGCGAAAACCCCAGCATTAACCCCCCGGGGAAAACTGTTTTTTAAAAAAATATATAAATGGGGGGGTTTACAGACTAGCCTAAATCCCCTTTTTAAAAGGAAAAAAAATCCCCAACACAAAAAGCGGTTGGGCAAAACCCCCCTATTTCTGAACCCTTAAGAGTACTGGTGGACCCCCGAAACCAAAAAATTTTTAAAAAAAAGTTCAAGGGGAATTGTTATTTAAGAATAGCTTCAAAAAATATACAAAAACCCCGTACTTTTTTTGTCGATCCCAAGACTTTACGGGGCACCCGTAAAAACTCAGACGAGTGGAGTAAATTTTCCCCCAAAACTTAAAAAATTAAACCAAACAGGCATTCCCAAAATTTATCATAGCCCCCGTTTTTTCATTTAAGATAACCTCCCCCGAAAAAAAAAAATTTTGTTACTTTTTTTCCCCTGTTCCCAAAAATTGAAGCAAAGAAGGCATTTTGAAATTTTATTTAGCGTTCGAGCCCTAAAAACCCCCTTTTACAAAAAGAAAAAAATCATCTGCCAACGAAGAAATAAAAAACCAAAAAAGCGTCTAGGGGCACAGCCCCCAGTTTTCCGTTTTTAATAAATGAAATGCTAATCATTAAAAAAAACAGAAAATAGAAACCGGGCTACACGAGTCTCCCGTTTCACTTTTGTTAAACTCGAAGAAACCAAAAGTTTGAACCATCTTATTTATTTTTAAATTTTCATAAAACCCTTTGATAAAATTAAATGACTTCCAGTTATCCCAAATTTTTTAATAAAAAGGCCATAAAAAATTTTTTTTAAAAAGGAATAAAAAGCTTTTTCAAAGTCTATGAACCACTAAAAAATTTTTTTCCGGTTATTAAAAAATTTTTCCCCCTGCGAAAACACGTAAAAAGTGATAAAAGGTGAAACCCTTTTTTTAAAAAAGGGAAAAATTTCCCGAAAAATTGTTTTCGTCTACCCAAATTTTTGTAATCTTTTTGTAAATAGAACTAAAAATTTTTGCTTTTTACGAAAAGAAATCCCCCTATAATTTTGGGTTTAAATTAACACCCTTTTTTTTTAAAAAAAGGTAATAAGGTTCTGCCCAAAAATTTTTTGGGAAAAACCCCCTTTGTAAAAAAATTTATTAAAAATAATAAAAAAAAAAATAATAAATATTTAAATTTTGCGCCTATTCTCGCTAGAGAAAAATCAAAACGCTTTACAAAAAACCCCTCGTTTACACAAGGGGCGCCTCCCTTGGGACCCCATGAAGAGCTCCCCGCTGGGTTTCCCTTCCAGTCGTTTCCCCGGCCCATCGGGGTCAGTATCTTTCCAAAATCGTTACCTTTTCCCTTTTCTTCCTTCTTTTTTTCCCTTTCTCACGCAGGGTCATGCTATGTGAAAAGGTCACCCTTTTCCCCCCGGGCCCTCTCTTCCCAAAATTGGTGGGGAAATTTTTGTGGCAAAATGTTTTTGGTCGTTCCCCCCGGGAAAACCCCGGGGGTTTTTTAATTCTTTCGAAGGATGTGGGGGAAAGGATTTCAGAACCAATTTAACTCCGGGGGGAAAAAAAATCCCCCTGTGCCGAAACGCCCCGGCGGAGGTTCGAACCCGAAACCCCCCGGATCACCAAGATTCGAGCCCCCGGGGCTCTCCCAAAATGAGCTTTTCCCGGGCCCCCCCCATTAAAAAATTTAAAGTAAAAAAAATTTTTGATTGATAAATTTAAAAACTTCAGAAAAACCCGAAAAAAAACCTCTGGACCTGCTGTTTTCCCCAAATTTCAGTTCCTTATGGAAAACAAAAAATTTCTTTAAAAAAGGACGTTTTCTTTAACTATCACTGTCGCTATCACCCTCTTTTTAATTTTTAAGATTTAATCTTTTCAATAACGTTTTTAAAATGCTGGAACCATTGTAAAATGTAACTCGTTCTTGGCGTTTTGATTAAAAAAAACTTTTGGAAAAAAAGCCCCAAATCTCCTTTTTTTTTTTGAGCCCCTTTTTAAAACCCAGAAAATTTAAAAATCTTTATTTTTCCCTACCCCCCAAAAAGTTTAAAATTCCGCCGGCAAAGGGAAATACGTTTCCCAAACCCCCTACCCAAAACCCCAAACCTAATTCGAAAAGGCTTCTTACTTTTTTCAAAAGGGTTTCCTTTCCCGGTCAAACCTTGGAC
>JAMYXO010000441.1:0-47164 GCA_033310375.1 Conus canariensis | reverse complement strand
AAAATTTTGGGTTATGAAATATTCCTGTTTTTTCACTTATTTATTTACTTATTTATTTAAATTTATGTTTTTCTTTGCATAATTTTTTAGTATTTCCTTATTTATTAAGGCATTTTTTAGGTATGTAGGTATTAATTTGCATACGTTTTTAAATTTTTATGACTTTTCAGAGAGAGAGAGAGAAAAGGGGAGAGAGAGAGAGAGAGAGAATACAAGTGCCGATACTTTAATGTGGTTTAGGACTATTAAGGCCCATTCACAAAAAAACGCACTATGGAGGAATGGGATGGGGGTACAGGGTAGGGTGAGGGCTGGGGAAATGGAGTGGAGGAGGGAGGGCAGATATACGAAACTTACGTAGAAACAACGTTATACAATGGCCTTTAAAAACGTTCATCGTGACATGGATCCCCACATCGTGGTTTTAAAACATATTTGTAACAAATCCTTGGACTGTCAATCACACATAGTAATAGTCCACTTCACAACATTTACAACACAACAGTCACGATGGGTCCTATTTGAGCATTTCCTTTCACAACATCTTTGCTCAGGTAGAAGTCATGTGTTGAACTTGGCCACAAACACGGAGGAGACTGACCAAGGTCTTCCATCTTTCCTCAGTTGTTGCCATTATTTGTGTGTGAATGTTTTGTTGACAAGATTCTGTGTGCTGCTGCACATCAGCTTCTGTAGCAAGCTAGGCGCTGTCTGTGCCACATGTGCTTGATGTTCTAACATTAGTTTTCTCTGTGTTGAGTAAACGAATCGATTTTCAATCACGTTTGGTTGTATTATTTTCCTGTTCATTGCCTTCAGTATATTTTACACTAACAGTCATATGCAACTCTGTTTCTGCTAAGCATTTTTTTTCTCAGAGTCATGGCACACCATCAGTAACTGTGTATTGGCGCCACACAGTTTCATGTTGATTTACCATTCATTGTTTTGAGTGTCATACAAAAACTGGGAAACAGAAGCAGGCAAACGATGATCATTGTCAGCTACATGTTTATCAGTATAAACAATATTTTCACCATCAACATCAGCACCATAGAACAAACTGGGCAGAGTTGGCAAAAGTAAACCAGATGGAGATGAAAAGGCTGCCTTGCCTACCCTTGGCTTCTTCTGTGTTTCACAGTGTTATCCCTGTTTAGCTGGAGGCGGCACTTTGTGCGATACACAGCATGGACGCTGTGGTAGTAACGTGACAGGGAATAATCGGTTATAGTACTGAACCTCAGGACGACGACAATGTGGTTTCCTTTGCCTTCAGTTTTGAACGGGGATAGCGTCATGTTCTGCAGTGCTGAGTTCAGCATACTTTCTAAAGTTGCCGGGAGACTCGTAACAGGCATACGAACAGACTTGTGTAGGAAACAACTGACTATTTGAACTAGCTGCTGGTTAGGGAGGAACAAAAGTGAACTTCATAAGGCATAAATTTCTCAATGTAGAGTAGGTGTCTGTTAGCAGTGGGGTAAGACATCCGTCTGAAAGGGCACGCCTTCAGACGCCCACCCATCCAAAAGCTGTGGGTTCGAATCCCGGCCGAGCAAAGAAAAAAAATGTGAAGAAAAAAAAATGTGAAGAACAGTTAATTAGTTAGTTAGTTAAGTAGTAAGTAAGGTAGTTACTTAGTTAGGTAGTTAATTAGCTATTTAATTAGTTAGTTAGTTAAAGAGAACAAGCTTTATCTCTTTTTTTTTGGCTTCTACCAGACTACAAGTAGTATAGAACCTCTTTCTGTCTGTATCTAACTTTGTAATTGTCTTTTTAAAAAAGTAGAAAAAAATGTGTATATGCATACATATATAAGAAAAAAATAAAATAAATAAATGAATAGAGTACAAAAAACAAAGAAGAGATGGAAATAGGAAGATAAAGAAAGAAATAAGAACAAAATGTAAGACATGGAGGATTGATGTGCCATGAATACGTTATGAGAAGATGATTATAAATTCAGAATAATAGAACTAACTAACTAACTAACAAATTAAGTAATTAATCAATACTTTTTCACTTATTCACCGTGCAGACTTCGGGTTTTTGTTTCTATTTTATTTATTTCTCTTCCTGTTTTGGTTCTTTTCCTTCCCTCCCTCCCTCCCTCCTTCCTTCCTTCCTTCCTTCCTTCCTTCCTTCTTTCCTTCCTTCCTTCCTTCCTGTCTTTCTTTCTTCCTCCGTTTTTTCATTATTTGCTCTAGTGGTATAATTGTGAAAACGTCTATGTTATCCTGAATGAAGTTTTAATAATTCACCAAAATCTTCATGGTGTATGAAATATTCCTTGTTTTTTTGTCACTTATTTATTTACTTATTTACTTATTTATGTTTTTCTTTGCATATTTATTTATTATTTCCTTATTTATTAAGGCATTTATATAGGTATGTAGGTATTAATTTGCATACGTATTCAATTTATGACTTTTCAGAGAGAGAGAGAGAGAGAGAGAGAGAGAGAGAATACAAGTGCCGATACTTTAATGTGGTTTAGACTATTAAGGCCCATTCACAAAAAAACGCACTATGGAGGAATGGGATGGGGGTACAGGGTAGGGGTGAGGGCTGGGGGAAATGGAGTGAGGAGGGAGGCAGATATACGAAACTTACGTAGAAACAACGTTATACAATGGGCCTTTAGAAACGTTCATCGTGACATGGATCCCACTCGTGGTATTAAACATATTTGTAACTAATCCTTGGACTGTCAATCACACATAGTAATAGTCCACTTCACAACTTTACAACACAACAGTCACGATGGGTCCTAGTGAGCATTTCCTTTCACAACATCTTTGCTCCAGGTAGAAGTCATGTGTTGAACTTGGCCACAAACACGGAGGAGACTGACCAAGGTCTTCCCTCTTTCCTCAGTTGTTCCATTATTTGTGTGTGAATGTTTTGTTGACAAGATTCTGTGTGCTGCTGCACATCAGCTTCTGTAGCAAGCTAGGCGCTGTCTGTGCCACATGTGCTTGATGTTCTAACATTAGTTTTCTCTGTGTTGAGTAAACGAATCGATTTTCAATCACGTTTGGTTGTATTATTTTCCTGTTCATTGCCTTCAGTATTTTTTACACTAACAGTCATATGCAACTCTGTTTCTGCTAAGCATTTTTTTCTCAGAGTCATGGCACACCATCAGTAACTGTGTATTGGCGCCACACAGTTTCATGTTGATTTACCATTCATTGTTTTGAGTGTCATACAAAAACTGGGAAACATAAGCAGGCAAACGATGATCATTGTCAGCTACATGTTTATCAGTATAAACAATATTTTCACCATCAACATCAGCACCATAGAACAAACTGGGCAGAGTTGGCAAAAGTAAACCAGATGGAGATGAAAAGGCTGCCTTGCCTACCCTTGGCTTCTTCTGTGTTTTACAGTGTTATCCCTGTTTAGCTGGAGGCGGCACTTTGTGCGATACACAGCATGGACGCTGTGGTAGTAACGTGACAGGGAATAATCGGTTATAGTACTGAACCTCAGGACGACGACAATGTGGTTTCCTTTGCCTTCAGTTTTGAACGGGGATAGCGTCATGTTCTGCAGTGCTGAGTTCAGCATACTTTCTAAAGTTGCCGGGAGACTCGTAACAGGCATACGAACAGACTTGTGTAGGAAACAACTGAATATTTGAACTAGCTGCTGGTTAGGGAGGAACAAAAGTGAACTTCATAAGGCATAAATTTCTCAATGTAGAGTAGGTGTCTGTTAGCAGTGGGGTAAGACATCCGTCTGAAAGGGCACGCCTTCAGACGCCCACCCATCCAAAAGCTGTGGGTTCGAATCCCGGCCGAGCAAAGAAAAAAAATGTGAAGAAAAAAAATGTGAAGAACAGTTAATTAGTTAGTTAGTTAAGTAGTAAGTTAGGTAGTTAATTAGCTAGTTAGTTAGTTAATGAGAACAAGCTTTATCTCTCTTTTTTGGCTTCTACCAGACTACAAGTAGTAAAGAGCCTCTTTCTGTTTGTCTCTAACTTTGTAATTGTCTTTTTAAAAAAAGTAGAAAAAAATGTGTATATGCATACATATATAACAAATAAAATAAAATAAAAAAATGAATAGAGTACAAAAAACAAAGAAGAGATGGAAATAGGAAGATAAAGAAAGAAATAAGAACGGAATGTAAGACATGGAGGATTGATGTGCCATGAATACGTTATGAGAAGATGATTATAAATTCAGAATAATAGAACTAACTTACTAACTAACTAACAAATTAAGTAATTAATCAATTCTTTTTCACTTATTCACCGTGCAGACTTCGGGGTTTTGTTTTCTATTTTATTTATTTCTCTTCCTGTTTTGGTTCTTTTCCTTCCCTCCCTCCCTCCTTCCTTCCTTCCTTCCTTCCTTCCTGTCTTTCTTTCTTCCTCCGTTTTCTCATTATTTGCTCTAGTGGTATAATTGTGAAAACGTCTATATTATCCTGAATGAAGTTTTAATAATTACACCAAAATCTTCATGGTGTATGAAATATTCCTTGTTTTTTGTCACTTCTTTATTTACTTATTTACTTATTTATGTTTTTCTTTGTATATTTATTTATTATTTCCTTATTTATTAAGGCATTTACATAGGTATGTAGGTATTAATTTGCATACGTATTCAATTTATGACTTTTCAGAAAGAGAGAGAGAGAGAGAGAGAGAGAGAGAGAGAGAGAGAAAGACTGAGAGAGAGAGAGAGACAGAGAGATAGAGAGAGAGAGAGAGAGAGAGAGAGAGAGAGAGAGAGAGAGAGAGAGAGAGAGATAGAGAATACAAGTTCCATTACTTTAATGTGGTTTTTACTATTAAGGCCCATTCACAAAAAACGCACTATGGAAGAATGGGATCGGGGTACAGGGTAAGGGTGAGGGCTGGGTGAAATGGAGTGAGGAGGGAGGCAGATATACGAAACTTACGTGGAAACAACATTATACAATGGGACAGGGAATAATCGGTTATAGTATTGAACCTCAGGACGACGACAATTTGGTTTCCTTTGCCTTCAGTTTTGAACGGGGAGAGCGTCATGTTCTGCAGTGCTAAGTTCAGCATACTTTCTAAAGTTGCCGGGAGACTCGTAACAGGCATACGAACAGACTTGTGTAGGAAACAACTGAATATTGGAACTAGCTGCTGGTTAGGGAGGAACAAAAGTGAACTTCATAAGGCATAAATTTCTCAATGTAGAGGTGTCTGTTAGCAGTGGGGTAAGACATCCGTCTGAGAGGGCACGCCTTCAGACGCCCACCCATCCAAAAGCTGTGGGTTCGAATCCCGGCCGAGGAAAGAAAAAAATGTGAAGAAAAAAAATGTGAAGAACAGTTAATTAGTTAGTCAGTTAGTTAGTTTGGTAGTTAATTAGCTAGTTAGTTAGTTAATGAGAATAAGCTTTTTTTTTTTTTTTTGGCTTCTACCAGACTACAAGTAGTAAAGAGCCTCTTTCTGTCTGTCTCTAACTTTGTAATTGTCTTTTTAAAAAAGGTGTGGGTAAAATGTGAATATCCATACATATATAACAAAAAATAAATAAATAAATGAATAGAGTACAAAAACAAAGAAGAGATGGAAATAGGAAGATAAACAGAGAAATCAGAACGAAATGTAAGACATGGAGGATTGATGTGCCATGAAGACGTTATGAGAAGATGATTATAAATTCAGAATAATAGAACTTCCTTCCTTCCTTCCTTCCTTCCTTTCTTTCTTTCTTTTTTCCTTTTTTTTTGTTCATTATTTGCTCTAGTGGTATCATTGTGAAAACGTCTATGTTATCATGAACGAAGTTTTAATAATTCACCAAAATCTTCATGGTGTATGAAATATTCCTTGTTTTGTTCTCATTTATTTATTTACTTATGTACTCATTTACTTATTCATGTTTTTCTTAACATATTTATTTATTATTTCTTTATTTATTAAGGCATTTATATAGGTATGTAGGTATTAATTTGCATACGTATTCAATTTATGACTTTTCAGAGAGAGAGAGAGAGAGAGAGAGAGAGAGAAAATACGAGTGCCAATACTTTAATGTGGTTTAGGCTATTAAGGCCCATTCACAAAAAACGCACTATGGAGGAATGGGATGGGTAAACGGGGTAGGGGTGAGGGCTGGGGGAAATGGAGTGAGGAGGGAGGCAGATATACGAAACTTACGTGGAAACAACGTTATATAACGGGCCTTTAGAAACGTTCATCGTGACATGGATCCCACATCGTGGTATTAAACATATTTGTAACTAATCCTTGGACTGTCAATCACACATAGTAATAGTCCACTTCACAACTTTACAACACAACAGTCACGATGGGTCCTAGTGAGCATTTCCTTTCACAACATCTTTGCTCCAGGTAGAAGTCATGTGTTGAACTTGGCCACAAACACGGAGGAGACTGACCAAGGTCTTCCCTCTTTCCTCAGTTGTTCCATTATTTGTGTGTGAATGTTTTGTTGACAAGATTCTGTGTGCTGCTGCACATCAGCTTCTGTAGCAAGCTAGGCGCTGTCTGTGCCACATGTGCTTGATGTTCTAACATTAGTTTTCTCTGTGTTGAGTAAACGAATCGATTTTGAATCACGTTTGGTTGTATTATTTTCCTGTTCATTGCCTTCAGTATTTTTTACACTAACAGTCATATGCAACTCTGTTTCTGCTAAGCATTTTTTTCTCAGAGTCACGGCACACTATCAGTAACTGTGTATTGGCGCCACACAGTTTCATGTTGATTTGCCATTCATTGTTTTGAGTGTCATACAAAAACTGGGAAACATAAGCAGGCAAACGATGATCATTGTCAGCTACATGTTTATCAGTATAAACAATATTTTCACCGTCAACATCAGCACCATAGAACAAACTGGGCAGAGTTGGCAAAAGTAAACCAGATGGAGATGAAAAGGCTGCCTTGCCTACCCTTGGCTTCTTCTGTGTTTTACAGTGTTATCCCTGTTTAGCTGGAGGCGGCACTTTGTGCGATACACAGCATGGACGCTGTGGTAGTAACGTGACAGGGAATAATCGGTTATAGTACTGAACCTCAGGACGACGACAATGTGGTTTCCTTTGCCTTCAGTTTTGAACGGGGATAGCGTCATGTTCTGCAGTGCTGAGTTCAGCATACTTTCTAAAGTTGCCGGGAGACTCGTAACAGGCATACGAACAGACTTGTGTAGGAAACAACTGAATATTTGAACTAGCTGCTGGTTAGGGAGGAACAAAAGTGAACTTCATAAGGCATAAATTTCTCAATGTAGAGTAGGTGTCTGTTAGCAGTGGGGTAAGACATCCGTCTGAAAGGGCACGCCTTCAGACGCCCACCATCCAAAAGCTGTGGGTTCGAATCCCGGCCGAGCAAAGAAAAAAAATGTGAAGAAAAAAAATGTGAAGAACAGTTAATTAGTTAGTTAGTTAGTTAGTTAGTTAAGTAGTAAGTTAGGTAGTTAATTAGCTAGTTAGTTAGTTAAAGAGAACAAGCTTTATCTCTTTTTTTTTTTGGCTTCTACCAGACTACAAGTAGTAAAGAGCCTCTTTCTGATTGTCTCTAACTTTGTAATTGTCTTTTTAAAAAAGTAGAAAAAAATGTGTATATGCATACATATATAAAAAATAAAATAAAATAAATAAATGAATAGAGTACAAAAACAAAGAAGAGATGGAAATAGGAAGATAAAGACAGAAATAAGAACGGAATGTAAGACATGGAGGATTGATGTGCCATGAATACGTTATGAGAAGATGATTATAAATTCAGAATAATAGAACTAACTTACTAACTAACTGTCACCGATCGGCGGTACTAAACTAGTACGTCCACGTGGTTAAGAGTAGTGGTGGTTCAAGGTAGAGAGCGTGTGCGCGTATGCGTGCGAGCGTGCATGTATGCGTGCATGTATGTGTGCTTATGTGTGTGTGTGTGTGTGTGTGTGTGTGTGTGTGTGTGTGTGTGTGTGTGTGTGTGCACGCGCGCGCGCGGGGTAAGACTGGGGTTTAGTTAGCTGGGGTTAGGCTCAGTTCCTCAGGGTTAGGTAGTAAGGTTAGGCTAGGTAGGGGGCAGGTGAAGTAGGACATACAGTATTTTGCCTTCCAGTCTTCATTTATTGAGGGAGTGGTAGGAGGAAGTTGGTTTCGTTCCCGATTGTTACCCTTTTATTACTTTGGTTCTATACCAGAGAAGGCGGGGCAGGATATCGGTTGTTGTTGTGTTGTCAAGTCTGTGAGTTGTTGTGGTAAATTGTCGTGTTGTTGCACGAGCAACAACTAGTCCGTTGGTCAGGTGTGTCAGCTCTGCGGAGGGATACACTGCTCTGACCAATCGTTGTTTTGTGTGGTGAGTGGAGTTCGCTTGATTCCGACCAGGGCGGAATGCGTTGGGGTAGCTTCACTTCGGTCCCTGGTGTTCGTCGGAGTGGACGTACTCCTTGTAGGTGCGGCGGCAGCGCCGTTAGTTTTGAAGACTGACTTCGAGTCATAGTTAGTGCCAGGTCCTCGTCGGGGTTGGGTGCCCTTGGCCTGTGCTGAGTCGGTGTCGTCCTTGTTAGCAGCCACTGTCAGCCAGTTGCAGAACTGGTGTGGTTGATCGTCTGTATGTCCAGGTTGGTGATCTGTTAGGTTCGTTGTGCTGTAGTTCGTTGTGTTGTCTTGTATTATGGCGAGTTGTACTGTAGTTGTCTCAGGTTGGGATTAGTTGTATGGTGTTCGTTGCGTATACTGGTTGTCTGGTATGATGTTGTCTTGGTTCCGTGATTGAAATTTGTTGTCAGCCGGTTTGTGTTGTTACCTCTTTTCGGTATATTCTGTAAGTAGTGTACATAGTGGTTCCTGAGTTCGATTTTCTCAGGACAGTTTGGCTGGACAATGTGGGTTCAATATAATGACCGTTGATGGACAGTGATGTAGATATTGTTTGTGGTTAGTTCGTGTTAATGTCAGTGGGTTCAATAAGAGGGTAGTACGAGGTTGCATTTGGTTGAGGATCATAATATGAGTCAGGTGCAGATGTGTCTGCGTGAATCATAGAGGGGTTTGATGATTGTGCTCAATCTCAATTGTAAATAGTAGGAGTTCGTTGAAATTGATTAACGATTCCGGAGTTGACCTGCACAGCATTGGAATCGGTTAACTGTGTAGTAGGGCTAAGGCCAATTTGTGGTCGAGTGGTTTATACTGGAGTACGGTCGTGACTATTCAACTTATATTGGTGTCTTCTCACTTTCGTTACGAGTCATGGTTCTCGACGCGGGTCTCGTACGCCTGCGGACTGTATCTGTGACGTACGTATTTGGTACAGGACAGTGAGTCCATAGGGTAGAAGTTTTTGTAATACAAGTGACAGTCGTCACACATGCAGGGATGTATGTGTTTGTGACAGAACGGGGTTGGAGAAAGATATCTTAGGTTGTGGGGAGGCAACCCAGTTATGAATTTTAGTAAGCAGAAAGAAGGGAAAGGTAAAGTTTAAGGCGAGTAGCTTAGCAGTTGATAGGATAAAAAACGGATGATGTGCAGCATGTAATATTGTATGAAGTGTGGTTGTGTTGGCATAACAAGGATTAACCACTGGGTTATCTGACAAGAGATGACATGAGAGTGAGGTGCTGGATGGAAATTTTGGCGAACAAATCATGTTGTTTTGATATATGATTATAATTGACAGTGCAAAGAGGGGTAATAATGTGAAGGATTGTGGCTGCGAGCCGATTCTCTTGTGTGAACATGCTGGAACTGTGAACCGCTAAGAATTGATAAGTTTTTGGTTTTTTTTTGTCGTTTTTTTTCCCCTCTGAGAGACGTGTATTACTACTGGTTATTGTGTGGAGACATTTCCTTGTGAAATTGGCCATTTCCTAGATTATTTAGTATGTCCTAAGGGGGCCCATGGAGTCCGTGTTGGATCGCTTAGATTGGTTTATTTCTCCGAGAATTGGGTGTGATTCATAATTTCATATGTAATAGCGTGGATGGGCTCAGGGAGAATATTGTTTTAACCGCTGTTGTAAGGGTTGGCAGGAGATTGGTCTGATAACCCCAAAGCGAGTGACGGGTTGGGGGGATGTGTTCGAAACTCAAGGGGTCACTCTCATGCCCGAGTGGGAAGTAGGCAAGGGAGATGGAAAGTTAAAGCTTTACCAAGTAGCCTATGTGCCTTGATGACTCGGGTAGCAGCAACATTTCAGTAGGGGTCTACAGTTGTGTCAGCAGGTATCCTGTTCCGTCCTGAGGCTGGGGCCAGATCACCGCAGTCTACTGCCGCGTGCCGGCAGGTGAGCGGCGCTTTCCAGTACCTGTTGTTTTCCCGGGAGAGGGAGACCACCCAGGCTGTCTGCCTTCTGTGGGGCAGCTCTCCTCCAGCTACCGGTGCTCTTCCGGGAGTTCTCCGGCACTGGTTCCTCTTCCCTGTTCAGGCGTCATGTGAGAGGGCGCTGCACCAGGCCTTTTTCACCCTCAGTGTCCGACGGGGCCTTCAGAGGAGGCGTCCTTCGAGCCCCAGACTCGTCGAGAGGGTGTCTGGTGTGTGTGTGCGTTGGGGGTCGTGCCCATCGGGGGAGGAGTCAGACTGCGGGAAGCCACGGTCAGCGCCGGGGTGCAGAGTCTTCGGGGAGGGTGTCGGGCCGCGGAGGAGCCACGGACAGCGCCGGGGTGCAGAGTCTTCCGGGGAGGTGTCAGCCCGTGAGGGGCCCCGTACAGCGCCGAGGACTGGAGTTTTCCAGGCCAGGATGGGTTGTCCCATGTTTGTGATAGAAGGGGTGTAGCGTTAGGCAGTAGGGTTAGGGGTGTTAGCTACTGCCTCCTTTTAGGACGTAGTGGCCGGCACAGTGTAGGGTACTTGTCGTTGCCTCCCTTAGGGACGCAGCGACCAGTTTGGTAGTGGTCCCGGATTAAAAGAGAAGGGTGAGTCCTGGGGAGAGGTGTGGGTGGTAGCAGTCGTTAAGAGATTAGAGTCCCTTTGGTAAATCCTTGTCCCTAGTAGTTAGTCACCACGTGTGCGGGCTGTCGCTGTGTCCCCAGGTCACAGTGATATACCGCAACTGGTGTTTCAGGTTAGGTTAGGGTCTTCCAGGTCATTATAGTAGAGTAGGGTGAGTCAGCGGGAATTGGGATACTTGTGTGCAGTTGTGGATGTGCGTGAGTGGTGGCGCCATGGAGTGTGAGTGAAATAAAGAAGCGTGCGTGATTGTAAAACTGTGTTAGTGTGCTGTGTTGTCTGACCTAGTGGTTGATAGGCGTGGGTAAGGGTGGTAGGGCCGTCCGGCTTAGCGACCGTGACACTTTGGTGGAGATGCGGGGTACATAAGCGGTTCTGGGTAGGTGATAGGTAGCTAGGAGGGAGGTAGGGGGGTGTTGTGTCCGGGGTGTACGTTGTGTGAAATGTAAGTGGGTGGTTGGTGGGAGCGTACCAGTACCCTGGGAGGTGGTACGTAGTGTCCCTGTTCACTTCAGGCAGCTTTCCAGTGGCATAGGGCGGGGCACTTGTATTGGTGTGAATGGGTTGGCGCTATCGAGTGAGTGAGGTACGAATGGTCAATAAACATTGAGTGGTTGTTGGAAGTGTGAGTGATTACACCGTACAGTGTAGGTGAGGTGCCGGAGGGTACCAGGTGTCCTTTGTGTCCCTTACATGTGGTATAACCCCAGTGAGTAGGTAGAGTGGTACCCGGCCCGTGACTGTGCACGCTGTGTGCTCGGATATCCTGTGGGGATTAAGGGCAGAGTAAGCCCAGGTGACTGTGTGTGTGAAGCACGAGGGTGCGCAGTGTTGTGGCATAGGGTATGCTGTGAGTGCACCTGGACTTGAGGGGTGCAAGTGCAATGTGATCGTGTGGGTGCGGCCTACCAGAGACAGTGAGGCCTGTGACTGTGGGTAACTGGTGCGCATGCACAGTGGACGGTGGACACACGGTGTCACGTGGTTCAGTCAGTGACCAGACAGTGCATTGGTAGTATTATATGGTTGGAGCTCATGGGGGTATATGTATGAGGTACACAAGTGTGGGTGGAGTTATGCTTGGTGCGTGACTCATTGAGAGTATTGTGTACTTGTGCTGAGTTGCTTCAGGGGCTAGTGCGTAGTCAGGAACCTCCAGTTGCGCTCAGATCGCATACTGTCCGTTGCTAGCTCTGTGGTGGTAGGGGTACCCTATGTCTAAACACACCCGAGCCCATCCGCAGTTCGACCCCGATAGTGTCATGGATCCACAGGCCCCTACGGCGGATACCAAACCTAAGGTTAGTGACCAGGGAGCGGGGGTGGATCAAGAACAGGGGACGGGGGCTTATGCAAAGTTTGCCAAGTTGGGAGCGGCGATGGGTTTAGCTGGGGGAGACCTCGCCAAGTTCGTCACAGACTCAGTACGTAATGAGGATGAGAAGACGGCGAGAGAAGCAGAATTGGAGCTCCGGATGGAGGAGAAAGTGAGGCAGAAGATGAGGGATGAAGAGGAGAAAGCTGCTAGGCAGAGGGAGCTAGAAATGCAGCGGACGCAGATTGAAGAGAAGAAGGCTGCTAGGCATAGGGAGTTAGAGATGCAGCAGAGGAAGATAGAAGAGGAGAAAGCTGATAGGCAGAGGGAGCTAGAAATGAAGCAGAAGAAGATCGAAGAGGAGAAAGCTGCTAAGCAAAGGGAACTAGAGATAAAGCAGAAGAAGATCGAAGAGGAGAAGGAAAGGTTAAAGCAGAAGGATGAAGAGGAGAGGGAAAGGTTAAAGCGGAAGGATGAAGACGAGAAAGCAGCAAGACAGATGGAACTGGAACTGCAGAGGAAGAAGATGGAGGAAGAAAGGGCAATAAGGGAAATAGAAGCTCAGACACGGCAAGCCGAATTGGATCTTAAGAAACGAAGGGATGAAGCCGAGTTAGAGGCAAGAGAGCGAGAGCTGATCATACAAGAGAGACAGGCCTTAGATGAAGCAGCGCATAGGAAACGCTTGATTGAGGTGGAGGAAACGAAGCATGTCCACCTTGAGCCGTTAGGAGAGAACGACGACGTGGACGCTTTCATCGCCCAATTTGAGCGTGTAGCCCAGATGTGCAAGTGGAGCAAGACCTCATGGCCCACACGTCTGATGTCTCTGCTGAGAGGAAAGGCTAGAGAAGCGGTGATGCGGTTAAGTGCGGATGAGTTAGGCGACTATGATCAGATAAAGAGCGCCCTGTTAAGCCACTTCAGGCTAGATGCTGAGGCCTACCGGGAAAAGTTCAGGAGCATCAGGAAGGACGCTGCTGAGACTTTCGGCCAGATGCTGGGAAGGATGAAGCGGTGGTTTTCCCTCTGGTGTGCGGCAGCGGGCAAGGATGAGAGTGTGGCAGAGGATGTAAAGGATCTGCTTTTTCAAGAACAGTTTTACCAGCTGCTGTCCCCAGAGTTCACGATCGAGGTCCGGAAGACATGCCCGAAAACTGTTGAACAACTTGCAACGGAAGCTACTGTTTTAGCAGAGGCCAAAAGATTGGGGAGGAAGGCGAGGCAAGACCGAACAGTTAACCAGCCCAACCTGGGTAATAGGCGCGAAACAGTAGGGAGCCAGCCCACACAGAGATCCCAACAGAGTGATGGTGCACTACAGCAGCTGAACAGGAGATCAGAAGGGCCTAGATCGACCATAGTTTGTTTCAACTGCAAGAAGCCAGGCCACATCGCTGGGAAATGCCCTGAGCCCCATTCTGTTGGAGCGGTTCATTGTTGTGACCAGCCCCAAGCTCGAGTAGTCCCTACGTTGTGTCGCCCATGCGCTGAGCAGCGGTACGAGCCTGCGTGCATTGTAGAAATTAACGGGTCTCCGGCCAATGGATTACGGGACACTGGTGCCGGACACACCGTAGTGGCCAAGTGGTTAGTACCGGCAGATGCGTACACAGGAGAGACAGTCCCCAGTAGTGTTGGCTGAATCCAGGTGTAGGTCTGTGTTACCTGTGGCGGTAGTAGAGTTGAAGTCACCATTCATCGCAGGGAAGTTGGAGGTTTTGGTCATGAATAGCCCTGTGCAGGAAGTTCTGATTGGAAACTTCGCAAAGAGAGTAGGAGATCCCGGTTGGACACGTGTGCCTGTATACGCAGACCCGGCGCTAGTAGGGGCAGTGCAGACACGCGCGCAGAGAGCCAGGGAGCAGCAAGAACCTGTACCACTGCCCGTCGAGGAATGTATTCTGAACACCTCTACCCAGCAGTTAATTCAGATGCAGGACCAGATGAAACCTTGAGGAAGGCTCGGAGTGCGTGTGAAGCAGGGACGCACTTCCACACCAAGTTTGGACGAGTTGAGTACGCGCGGAAGTCTGGTGTACTGGTCCGGCGGTTTGAGGGTCCCAAGGACGTAGCGAGTCAGATCTGCGTCCCAGCTGAACTACGGACCACGGTGATGAAGCTAGCCCACGACGTACCCATGTCTGGTCACTTAGGTACCACCCGAACCAAGGAGCGAGTTGGTCGCCATTTTTATTGGCCAGGCATGCATGCTGACATTCGTCGGTACTGCCAGTCATGCTTCCAGTGTCAGCGTACTGTGGACAAGGGAAGAGTCTCAAGAGTTCCCCTCGTGAAGATGCCACTGATGCGTGAGCCGTTCGAGCGGGTTGGGATGGACATCATTGGTCCCATCGTTCCAGCATCCCAGAATGGGTACAGATACGTGTTGGTGACGGTCGACTTTGCGACAAGATATCCGGAAGCAGTCCCTCTTCGCCAGATCACGAGTGAGTCGGTGGCAGAGGCAGCGTTCAACATGTGGACACGAACGGGAGTCCCTGGGTCGGTACTGACTGACAGAGGAACCCAGTTTACTGGTCAGATCATGCAGGAGGTCTACCGATTATTAGCCATTCGGGGTCTGACTACCACACCATACCATGCGCAGTGCAATGGATTGTGGAACACTTCAACGGTACTCTGAAGCGGATGCTGCGCAGACTATGTCAGGAGAAACCAGGTGATTGGGATCGGTGGATACCAGCACTGCTGTTTGCGTACCGAGAGGTCCCACAAGAGAGTACCGGTTTTTCGCCTTTTGAGCTGCTATATGGACGCCAGGTGCGCGGGCCGATGCAGATATTGAGAGATCTGTGGTTACAACCGGAAAGGCAAGAGCTCCGTACAGCGGCAGAATACGTCAACTTGAGGAACAAGATAGCTGAGTCATGCGAACTTGGCAAGGCAGCGTATAGGTACAAGCGACATTTTGACTTGAGGGCGAAACCCAGGAAGATAGCTGTAGGGTCTGGAGTGTTTAGTGGGAGAATCACAAGGTGGGCACTGCAGCTGCAGCCATTTCAGTTTACGGTGCAGGCAGTGTCTGGAAAGGACAATGTGGCGGCAGACTTCTTGAGTCGTTTGCCGGAGAGAGAGAGAGAGAGAGAGAGAGAGAGAGAGAGAGAGAGAAAACCTGAGGGTTTCCATTAACCTGTGTCGTGAGAGGTTGACAATTGTCGAAGCTATGCATGTGTTATCTTTGGTAGAGAATGGCGTAGCAAAGTGTTACTGAAGGTGTGGTATTTGTGCACGTGTTACACAGCAGTTGTGCGTAATCAGAGCCCCCCTCAGTTATGGAATTTATATGTAGTGCATAGTGTAACGGCTGCCTGTAAGTGCCTGCGTTAAGGTCGTGTGAAGCAGCGTTAGACCAGGTTGATTAATGTAACCTGTGATTGTTGATGTATTTAAAAGTTGATGCTGTTGGGATGGAAGTTTTGGAGTGCATCAAAAGTAACAGTAGGACAGAATGAGTGATGGAGAATTGGATTTGTCATAGGTAGGGTGTGGCTAAAACGCCGATCGAGTGAGAAGTTGTTGTTGGTTTTAACCTGTAGTTAAAACTTAGGCAGGGGGGTATGTCACCGATCGGCGGTACTAAACTAGTACGTCCACGTGGTTAAGAGTAGTGGTGGTTCAAGGTAGAGAGCGTGTGCGCGTATGTCGTGCGAGCGTGCATGTATGCGTGCATGTATGTGTGCTTATGTGTGTGTGTGTGTGTTGTGTGTGTGTGGTGTGTGTGTGTGTGTGTGTGTGTGTGTGTGTGTGTGCACGCGCGCGCGCGGGGTAAGACTGGGGTTTAGTTAGCTGGGGTTAGGCTCAGTTCCTCAGGGTTAGGTAGTAAGGTTAGGCTAGGTAGGGGCAGGTGAAGTAGGACATACAGTATTTTTGCCTTCCAGTCTTCATTTATTGAGGGAGTGGTAGGAGGAAGTTGGTTTCGTTCCCGATTGTTACCCTTTTATTACTTTGGTTCTATACCAGAGAAGGCGGGGCAGGATATCGGTTGTTGTTGTGTTGTCAAGTCTGTGAGTTGTTGTGGTAAATTGTCGTGTTGTTGCACGAGCAACAACTAGTCCGTTGGTCAGGTGTGTCAGCTCTGCGGAGGGATACACTGCTCTGACCAATCGTTGTTTTGTGTGGTGAGTGGAGTTCGCTTGATTCCGACCAGGGGAATGCGTTGGGGTAGCTTCACTTCGGTCCCTGGTGTTCGTCGGAGTGGACGTACTCCTTGTAGGTGCGGCGGCAGCGCCGTTAAGTTTTGAAGAGTGACTTCGAGTCATAGTTAGTGCCAGGTCCTCGTCGGGGTTGGGTGCCCTTGGCCTGTGCCGAGTCGGTGTCGTCCTTGTTAGCACCACTGTCAGCCAGTTGCAGAACTGTGTGGTTGATCGTCTGTATGTCCAGGTTGGTGATCTGTTAGGTTCGTTGTGCTGTAGTTCGTTGTGTTGTCTTGTATTATGGCGAGTTGTACTGTATTGTCTCAGGTTGGGATTAGTTGTATGGTGTTCGTTGCGTATACTGGTTGTCTGGTATGATTTTGTCTTGGTTCCGTGATTGAAATTTGTTTGTCAGCCGGTTTGTGTTGTTACCTCTTTTCGGTATATTCTGTAAGTAGTGTACATAGTGGTTCCTGAGTTCGATTTTCTCAGGACAGTTTTGGGTGGACAATGTGGGTTCAATATAATGACCGTTGATGGACAGTGATGTAGATATTGTTTGTGGTTAGTTTCGTGTTTTAAAGTCAGTGGGTTCAATAAGAGGGTAGTACGAGGTTGCATTTGGTTGAGGATCATAATATGAGTCAGTGCAGATGTGTCTGCGTGAATCATAGAGGGTTTGATGATTGTGCTCAATCTCAAATTGTAAATAGTAGGAGTTCGTTTGAAATTGATTAACGATTCCGGAGTTTTACCTGCACAGCATTGAATCGGTTAACTGTGTTAGTAGGGCTAAGGCCAATTTGTGGTCGAGTGGTTTATACTGGAGTACGGTCGTGACTATTCAACTATATTGGTGTCTTCTCACTTTCGTTACGAGTCATGGTTCTCGACGCGGGTCTCGTACGCCTGCGGACTGTATCTGTGACGTACGTATTTTGGTACAGGAACAGTGAGTCCATAGGGTAGAAGTTTTTGTAATACAAGTGACAGTCGTCCCCACATGCAGGATGTATGTTTGTGACAGAACGGGGTTGGAGAAAGATATCTTAGGTTGTGGGGAGGCAACCCAGTTATGAATTTTAGTAAGCAGAAAGAAGGGAAAGGTAAAGTTTAAGGCGAGTAGCTTAGCAGTTGATAGGATAAAAACGGATGAAGTGTCAGCATGTAAATATTGTATGAAGTGTGGTTGTGTTGGCATAACAAGGATTAACCACTGGGTTATCTGACAAGAGATGACATGAGAGTGAGGTGCTGGATGGAAATTTTGCGAACAAATCAGTTGTTTTTGATATATGATTATAATTTGACAGTGCAAAGAGGGGTAATAATGTGAAGGATTGTGGCTGCGAGCCGATTCTCTTGTGTGAACATGCTGAACTGTGAACCGCTAAGAATTGATAAGTTTTTGGTTTTTTTTTTGTCGTTTTTTTCCCCTCTGAAGATGTGTATTACTACTGGTTATTGTGTGGAGACATTTCCTTGTGAAATTGGCCATTTCCTAGATTATTTAAGTAAGTCCCTAAGGGGCCCATGGAGTCCGTGTTTGGATCGCTTAGATTGGTTTATTTTCTCCGAGAATTGGGTGTGATTCATAATTTCATATGTAATAGCGTGATGGCTCAGGGAGAATATGTTTTAATAACCGCTGTTGTAAGGGTTGGCAGAGATTGGTCTGATAACCCCAAAGCGAGTGACGGGGTTGGGGGATGTGTTTCGAAACTAAAGGGGGTCACTTCTCCATGCCCGAGTGGGAAGTAGGCGAGGGAGATGGAAAGTTAAAGCTTTACCAAGTAGCCTATGTGCCTTGATGACTCGGGTAGCAGCAACATTTCAGTAGGGTCTACAGTTGTGTCAGCAGGTATCCTGTTCCGTCCCTGAGGCTGGGGCCAGATCACCGCAGTCTACTGCCGCGTGCCGGCAGGTGAGCGGCGCTTTCCAGTACCTGTTGTTTCCCGGGAGAGGGAGACCACCCAGGCCGTCTGCCTTCTGTGGGGCAGCTCTCCTCCAGCTACCGGTGCTCTTCCGGGAGTTCTCTCGCACTGGTTCCTCTTCCCTGTTCAGGCGTCCTGTGAGAGGGCGCTGCACCAGGCCTTTTTCACCCTCAGTGTCCGACGGGGCCTTCAGAGGAGGCGTCCTTCGAGCCCCAGACTCGTCGAGAAGGGTGTCTGGTGTGTGTGTGCGTTGGGGGTCCGTGCCCATCGGGGAGGAGTCAGACTGCGGGACGCCACGGTCAGCGCCGGGTCCAGAGTCTTCGGGGAGGGTGTCGGGCCGCGGAGGAGCCACGGACAGCGCCGGGTGCAGAGTCCTCCGGGAGGTGTCCAGCCCGTGAGGGCCCCGTACAGCGCCCGAGGACTGGAGTTTTCCGGGCCAGGATGGGTTGTCCCATGTTTGTGATAGAAGGGGTGTAGCGTTAGGCAGTAGGGTTAGGGGTTTTGCTACTGCCTCCTTTTGGAGTAGTCCGCACAGTGTAGGGCCTTTCGTTGCCTCCCTTAGGACGCAGCGACCTTTTGGGAGTGGTTTTCCCCGGGTTTAAAAAGAAGGGGGGGTCCGGGAGAGGTTTTGGGGGGGAGCAGTCGTTTAAAATTAAGTCCCTTTGGTAAACCTTGGCCCATATTAGCACCACTTTTTCGGGCGTCGCTGGTCCCCAGCACAGTTGGGTAACCGAACGGGTTTAAGGGGTTGGGTTTGGGGGTTCCGGGCCCCTTAAGTAAGTAGGGTTTTGTCAGCGGGAAAAATTGGGGGACTTTTTTCAAATTTTTTGGTGGCGGAGTGGGGGGGCCATGGAGTGTGATAAAAAAAACGGCGTGGGTTTTTAAAACTGTTTAGTGGGGCGTTTTCTACCTAGTGGTTTGCGTGGGGGAAGGGGGGATGGCCCCTCCGCTTAGCGACCGTGACACTAACAAAAAGTAAATTTAAACAAAATTTTTTTTTCACTTATTCACCGGGAGACTTCCGGGGGTTTTTTTCAATTTTTTTATTTCTCTTCCTTTTTTGGTTTTTTTTTCCTTCCCCCCCCTCCCCCTCCTTCCTTCCTTCCTTCCCCCCCCCTTCCTTTTCCGTCTTTCTTTTTCCTCCGTTTTCTCAATTTTTTTCTCTAGTGGTTTTAAAATTTTGAAAACTCTATTTTTCCTGAATGAATTTTTTTAAAATTCACCAAAATCTTTTTGGGAGAAAAATTCCTTTTTTTTTCACTTCTTTATTTACTTTTTTAAATTTTTATGTTTTTCTTTGCATATTTTTAAATTTTTTCCTTTTTTTTAAGGCATTTTTCATAGGTATGTAGGTATTTAAATTTTCATTCCCCTTTAATTTATTACTTTTCAGAAAGAAGAAGGGGGGAGAAGAGAGAGAGAAAAGAGAGAGAAGAGAAAAGAGAAGAAAGAGAGAAGAGAGAGAGGGGAGAGGAGAATACAAAGGGCCAAAAATTTAATGTTTTATCTAAAATTAAAAAGGGCCCTTTTCAAAAAACGCACTATGGAGGGAATGGGATCGGGGTACGGGTAAGGGGGAGGGCGGGTGAAATGGATAGGAGGGGGCAGAAAATACGAAAATTTTTTTAAACAAATTATAAAAGGGGGAAAAAGGGGAAAAATCGGTTTGTTTGAACCTCAGGCGACACAATTTGGTTTTTCCTTTCCCTTTTCCCGTTTTGAACGGGGGACGTCATGTTTGCAGTTCTATTCAGCATATTTTTAAAAAATTCCCGGGAAACCGAAAAAGAAAACGAACGGGGCTTGGTAGAAACCCCAATGAATATTGGAACAGCTGCTGGTTTTGGGGGGAAAAAAATGAACTTCAAAAGGAAAAATTTTCCCAAATTAGAGGGTCGAGAGGGGGGTAAGAAAAAACCGCGAGGGGAAAGCCTTCAAAAACCCCCCCCTCCAAAAGCGTGGGTCCCCCCGGCCGGGGGAAAAAAAAAAAATTGAAAAAAAATGTGAAAACTTTTTAAAAAATTAGTCATTTTTGTTTTTTGGGTAGTTAATTACTAGTTTTTTTTTGTTAAGAGAAAATTTTTAAAATTTTTTTTTTTTTTGGCCCTACCGACAAAGTATTAAAAAACCCCTTTTTTTTTCCCCCTCCTAATTTGAAATTTGTTTTTTAAAAAAGGTTTTTGGGTTTTAAAAAGGAAATTTTTCCTACATATAAAACAAAAAATAAAATAAATAAATGAATAGAGTACAAAAAAAAAGAAGAGATGGAAAAAGGGGATAAACAAAAAATCAAACGAAATTAAACATGGAGGATTTGGCCATGAAGACGTTAGAAAAGATGATTAAAAATTTCGGGGAAAAAAAAATTCCCTTCCCCCTTTTCCCTTCCTTTTTTTTTTTTCCCTTTTTTTTTCATTTTTTTGCTCTTTGGACTTGTGAAAAGCTATGTTTCATGAACGAATTTTTAAAAAATTTACCAAATTTTTCAGGGGGTTGAAATTTTCCCTTGTTTTTGTTCTCATTTTTTATTTACTTATTACCTTTTTCTTAAAATTAGTTTTTTTTAAAAATTTTTTAAAATTTCTTTATTTAAAAGGAAAAAATTTTTTAAGTTGTAGGTTTTAATTTGCATACGTATTCAATTTAACTTTTAGAGAGAGAGAGAGAGAGAGAGAGAGAGAAGAGAAAGAGAAACAGAGAGAGAAAATACAGGGGGCCCAATATTTAATGTGGTTTAGACTAATAAAAACCCCTTCACAAAAAGGCCCCCCCCCCCCAAGGGGAATGGGATGGGGGAAAAAGGGGGGGGGGGGCTGGGGAAATGGGGAGGAGGGAGGCCCCAATACGAAAAAATTCGTGGAAAAAACGTTTAAATGGGCCTTTAGAAACGTTTATCGTGACATGGATCCCCATCGTGGTATTAAACATTTTTTTACTAATTTGGACTTCAACCCCCCATTAAAAAATCCACTTCACAACCCCCTTCAACACCCCAAATCACGATGGGTCCAAAAACATTTCCTTTCAAAAACATCTTTGCTCCAGGGAGAAGTGTTTTTGAACTTGGCCCAAACAGGAGGAGACCGACCAAGGTCTTCCCCCTTTTCCCCCCGTTTTTCCTTATTTTTGTGGGGGAAATTTTTTTGACCCAAAATTTTGTTGCTGCCCAAATCAGCTTTGTCAAGCTAGGGGGTGTCTGTTTTCCCCATTGCTTATGTTTAAAAATTTTTTTTCCCCCGTGTTAATAAACGAATCGATTTTTAAACACGTTTGGTTTATTTTTTCCTGTTCCTTGCCTTCATTTTTTACACTAACAGTCAAAAACCCCGTTTTTTTGCTAAGCATTTTTTTTTTTAGAGTCAAAGGGGAAATATCATAACGTGTACTGGCGCCACACGTTTTTTAAAATTTGCCATTTTTTGTTTTGAGTGTCAAAAAAACGGAAAAAGAAGCAGGCGAACGAAAATCATTGTCAGCTACAGTTTTTTCGATAAACAATATTTTTCCCCTCAACCCGCACCATAAACAAACTGGGGGGAGTTTTGGAAAATAAACCGATGGAAGAAAAGGGGGGGCCTTCCCCCCCCTTTTTTTTTTTCTTTTTTTACGGTTTTTTCCCGTTTTTAAGCTGGGGCGGCACTTTTTCTGCATACCAGCATTAAAACTTTTTGGGAGTAACGTGACAGGGGAAAAATCCCGGTTTTTTTCTGTACCCAAAAGGCGAACAATGTGGTTTTTCCCTTTGCCTTATTTTAACAGGAAGCGGGCAGTTCTGCAGGTGATTTAGCATACTTCTAAAGTTCCGGGAACCGTAACAGGCCCCAAGAACAACTTTTGGAAACAATGAATTTGGGGAAAATTTTTGCGGTTAGGGAGGAACAAAGTGAACTTCAAAAGGCTAAATTTTATGTAGAGTAGGTGTCTGTTACTGGGGAAAAAATCCGCCCAGAGGGCACCCTTCAGACGCCCACCCATCCCAAAAACGTGGTTTTTAAAACCCCCGACAAAAAAAAAAAAGTGAAGAAAAAAAAATGTGAAAAACAGTTAATTAGTTAGTATTAATAGTTTTAATAAGGTAGTTACTTAGTTTAAAAGGAGTTTTTAAATTGCTATTAGTTGTTAATAAAAAAACTTTTAAAATCTTTTTTTTTTTTGGCTTCTACCCCACACAAGAAATTTTAAAAACCCTTTTTTGTCTGTCTCTAACTTTTTTAAATTTCTTTTTTTAAAAAATTTAAAAAAAAAGTTATAGCATACAATATAACAAATAAAAAAAATAAATAAATGAAAAATCAAAAAAAAAGAAAGGGTGGGGAAAAGAAATAAAACAGAAATAAAACGGAAGAAGACATTAAGGACGTAGGAGAGAGCGAGAGAGATGACGAGAGAGAGAGAGAGAGAGAGAGAGAGAGAGACGTCAATGTCCCTCCTCTTCACTTTCCTCTGCAACTCCCCCACCCACTATGTGCTGCTGTTAATTATAGCTCAGGGTTGCGAATTCTTTTTCCCAGATAACTGCCCAATACCTTCTTGAAAAAAGCACCCCGAATAATGAAATTGTCCAATCAAAAAAAAGAATCACAATTCAATAAGCAATTTTACTTCCCTCATTCTATATCCTATTTCTAGTGTCAATAGATATTAACAGACCGAAAAATCGCATGTATCTTTGTTTCACATTACGTGCCTTTTGATTTCTTCATGAGTTATGTTAATTTTATCATTCTTTTTATCTCGATTGTTGGTCTTTTCATCCAACATCATCATCATCATCATCGTCTCATCATCCTCCTCTCGTCCTCATCATCATATCATCAATAGGTAGTAGTAGTTAGTAGTAGTCGTGTTAGTCGTAGTTCGTAGTAGTAGGAGTAGTAGTTAGCATATCCTTGAGCCTCATATAAATAATTCATAATCATCATATCATCATCGTCGTCCGTGGATGTTGTTGGTCTTGTTGTTGGATGTTGTTTTTCATTGTGCCATGAGAATCCAATGTTCAAACGTTGTAGGCAGACCGCTCGGGTGTCGGCATTCTCGACAGATCCTATTCTCCTCAGTCATTCACGACAGGGTAGAGACGTAGATGCTGTAACCGATCTTGGTTCCCAAGATGTCTCGGTCTGCTCTCAGGAAACATCCACCCTGGTGTGACCTGTGGATAGGATGCTAACTATACCATTCCCGTGACAGGCACACTTGCTGCGCTTGATAACTTGAGAGGACAGTGATTGTCTATGGAGACATATGTGCCACCTTACCTCCCCGGCAGAGGCATCTATTATAAGTTAATGAAGTAAAGTCTCTAATTTAGTGCCTTTGCTCGCTTGCCCTTCTTCCATCTTTTTGTGCGTTTGCCCTTTGATTCCGTGCATTAAACGTGACAGGAACTCCGTCTACGCCATTAAAAAAAAAATTCTTCCAGACATGAGACAGTGGATACATTCTGAAATCCATGACTTATTGAAATATCTTTTTATAATCATCTTCACCTTGTTAATCTTCCGTAGTTGTATTTGATGTCAGTGTTAAAAACAATACGCGTTAACAGAAGAGGACAACGTAGTAGCCATCGAACCATCTGTAGGAAAGGTTCACTGTAGGTCCTTTTTTTTAAGTTATACTATCGTTAACAAGACGTTGACCCAGTGCTCTTCGAACCGGGCGACATCTTGAACGTGGTTGTTTATTGTTTGTTGGTTGACACATTTTCTTAATGATTTATCTATTTCAGAATGATAGTGCGAAAGAAACAAAAAGCAACGACAAATGGACGGAGTTCTCTTCTCTCTCTCTCTCTCTCTCTTCTCTTCTGTCTCTGTCTGTCTGTGGTCTCTCCTCTCTCTCTCTCTCTCTCTCTCTCTCTCACTCTCTCTCTTCTCTCCTCTTCTCTCTCTCTCTTCAACCCTACTCACGCATCGTTCAATACCCAACAAGCCTAGCGTACTTGGACCATATATCTGGAACTCACTTCCACCAGTATATACCAAATACGCATGCGATAATTTTTTTCAGGAAACATTAAATAAATATTCTTATGTCTCAATTACTTGTTATGCAACTAAAAGAAGATCAACGTTCATTCCGCAAAGATTCTTTTTACGCCATATTTGAAGCCACCGTCCTAAACATTGAAAACCCTGCTCCAGTTGTTTTCACTCATCCCCACTCCTACTCTGTCCCACCATCCCTATTCTCCTCCCCTACCTACCATATCTCTCCCCCCCCCCCCCACCCATTCTCTCATATCTCTCTTCTCTCTCTCTCTCTTCTCTCTCTCTTCTCTCTCTCTCTCTCTCGTGCTTTTGTTTTGTTTGCATGTATGCTTCTTGTTGTGTTTGTCTTTCTTCTGCTTTGACTACTCATCGTGTCATTATTACGTTTTGTGTATAGTGCCGCTTGCTATTGTCCGACTTAGATTACAGTGTTGCAGTGTTGAATTGGCACTATGACATGATTGTGTTGAATATTGTAAGCATGATAAATCAGGCCTGTGAAGACTAGACTTAAGCCTAAAATCTTCATCCTTGCGTACTAAAGATCAATCAATCCTATCATCAATCAATCAATCTCCTTGCGTACTAACGATCAATCATTACATTCTATCAATCCTCTCTCTTCTCTCTCTCATCTCTCTCTCTCTTCTCTCTCTCTCTCTCTCTTCTCTCTCTCTCAAGAAATAAGAGCTTAAAATTCCCTACTCACTTTCCTGGCAATAACAGGGTGCCTAAATTTGATAGAAAAAGCTTAAGGTAATAGAAGGAGGGGGGTATAGTTTGCGCCTTCTCTGTTTGTCATCCCCTAGACACCTTTCTTTTTTTATGACCATTTAGTCTGAATGGCTGTAACCTTGTGGGCGATAGTGATTTTTAAATCTAGCTTGAAAGATAATGTTTGTGGCTGTGGACCAATAGAAAGGGTTTGGTAAAGGAAAGGGAGGTCCGGTGGAGGTAATGAAAAAAAAAACATACCGCTCTTCCCATCTCTACCACACAATCCTGCCACTCTGCTTTTACACCTCCCCCTTGCTCCCTGCTTCAGGGTTTTCCCAAATTCCTTTCTCTACCCTTTCGTTCTCACTATCACCCCTAAATCCCCCCCTTAACCCCCGACTATGCTTCAATGAATCTGCCCGGACAGCAAACTCGAACCAAAAGTCAGAACACCCTTTCCTGGTTTTTTTTAAAACACGTTTGCCCCCTTCCCCACATTTCCGAAAAGGTTCAAAATCAATCCGAGCCCTTCCCTTTTCTGGTCTTATAAACCCACTTTAAAAGGAACCATAAAAAGGTTGTTTTGTTTTATCCAGGCATGGCCCCGGGCTCCTGTTTTGCTATCATCCAATGATAGGGAGAAATTTAAAGGGTGCACTTGAAGGAAAGATAATCAGTAGACCAGCAGACAGAAGATTTGAAAGGTACCAGACGGGTCGACATCAAAAAAAGTTCATTTTTCCCCCTCACTTTATTTCTTCCTTATTTTAAGTTTCTTTCAATCGCCTTCTTAATAATAGGTACACAGAAAAAAAAAACAACAAAAGATAAAAAGAGCCAAAAAGACCCAAAATTTCAAAGCAACGACCAAATTCATCACAAAACCTCATCACAAAAATTAAACTTCTCATGGGCAGCTGGTTATTGTTTTTCCCTTTTTCCTCCATGAATTTCTGAAGTTCATCATTATTGAGATTTTTTTCTTTAGTGAGGGGAGGGGGTAGAGGAGCTGGAGGGGGAGCTGTCTCAACTTCCATTTCCCCAACCCAGTTCTATTCCCATATCATCATTCTGTCTCTGCATACCAAGCCTCAACCAGGCCTTCCCGTTGCAGTCCACCCTGGGCCCCAATCCAAGAAGAAATCAAGTATCAAGTCGTTCAAGGCAACCTCCCGGAGGGGCCCCTGCACCCCTACTGAGTGACATAGATGTGTCAATGGTGCCTCAGAATCCCTACAGCAGGGGGTGCCCGTGTGTGTTTCCTGAAGAAGAAAAAATTAGTGGGGGTCGTGGAAGAGGAAAATGATGATCCCCCACATCTTCACCACACTTCACCCCGCCCCTCCCCTCTATCTGCTCCCTCCCCCCCAGTTCATTCCTCCTCCCTGTCCCTTCCCTTTCTCGTGTCCTGTCTCCTTCTTTCATCCCCGTCTCTAATCCCTGCAAAGCTTTAATGGGCAGCTTGCCAGACCGCAAGGGGAAAAACCCTCCCCCCCCAAAAAAAAAAAAAAAAAAAAATCCCGAACGCCCTGTCGTGGCCTTTAAAAACAATGTCTCCACATTTCGAAATGCCCAAATCCAGCCCGCCCTTCCTTTCTTTTAGCGGTCTTTTATTCTTGAAAGAAACGACCAGGGCGATTGTGTGTTTTTATTTGGCCCTTCTCCCCTCCTTTTTCACGAGTATCCAATATACCGGCATTGACGTTGCACTTGAAAGGAAGGATAAATCGGTGGACCACCCCTGTGAGGAAAGATTTGAAAAGGTTTACCAGACAGGCTCAGACGACACCCAAATGTTTCCATTGCTCCCCCCCCCCACCCACCATCACCCTTTTTTTTTCTGCCCAGGCTGTGCCACTCCCAGGCAGAGCCCCACGCCGCTCATTCGACACCCCCTCCACAGCCACAAACCCCTCGGCCCGCCGCAGCCCCGGCCCCGCAATCCACCGGGAGCCGTCAATGTATGTCGTCCCCAAAAGGCAACCCAACGGGGGAGACATGCACTGCTGCCGAGGTCCTTCGGTGGTGTTCCCGTGCGTCTGTTCTGATCTAACATACGCAGGACACCTACTAAGCCCCCTATGACGACAAAAATGCTTAGGTTGCGGGACGGCGTGAGTGGCCTCCCTCCGGGGGCCCCCCACCCCGTCCTCCAACGACAGCCCCATGGATCACCGATACGGTAACCCTGACCCGGGCCCAAACCAAGGCCAAGCCGTGGAGAGGACATCGAAATTGAGGTACCATGACAGCAGGGCAAAAAGGGTCACAGAATTTGAGACTTTTTTTTAATGTTTGTGATCAATGAGAATGAGGATAAATTAAGTGATGTACGGATTTCCAAATTTCGGTCTGAGTTTCATGACAGGGCTGTACTCTACGCTTCCTTTCATAATATATCCCGGCATCAACAGGCCCGAGAGATACAGGCACCTGCAGTGTTGGTCAGGAAAATTTGAGCAACACTCTCAGAAACGCATCCATTAAGTGGACGAAACTCGACTGTGTGGTCCCAGTCTTCCCAACTGAGTCCGCAGCCAAACTCAACTCTGGTAGGACCGGCTTGGGGCAGAAAAAAAACCCACATGACTCTGATGGGATTCGAACCCACGACCTCCCAGCGGGAGTCGTGCGCTAACCACTTCGCCATGGCGGCTGGTCCACCCTCTTTTTGTTATATTCCTTCAGTGTTCTTTATCAATAAATGCATCATGCAATAATAATATAATAATACACCACCACCACCACCCCAACAAGAAACAAAAAGACACAAACCAAACAGCCAGAGCGCCCAGAAAACAAAAACAAACAACAAAACTTTATCGCTCAGCATTACACCAAGGCAGCTATTTTTATTATTATGACATTTTCTCCTTCCACGCTCTTTCGTTTTCCTTGTCATGAACCCCGCACATCTAAGTTGAGATTTTGTTTTCCTTTTCTGTTTGGGAGGGAGGGGTAGCTGGGGTGTAGAGCAATTACTGAAAGTAGGCAGCCTCAATGTCCGTGCCCCCCAGCAAATCTATCTCCATACAGTCATTGTGGTCCCCACCACAGCCCAAGTCTCATGGTAATCCACAAAAGGAGACACTGCACTAATGCTAGGTGAGCTAGATGATGCTCAGTGGTTGCATCATGATTGTACACAAACGTAGTGCCGACGTGCACGAGCTTCTCCATCTGGAGGGCGCACCACACCTACCCCAAACCAAATCCCATGAACATGCCATTATCAAACACCTCAACTTACAACGGACATGGACACAATACAATATGCTTTACATCTATGATCCAAAAGAGAGTTCGTCGCTGGGTTAAAAGTGCCTAGTTTGTTACAGCTCCAGAATCATTTCCTTTGCAATGTGTATCGGTTAGAACCGAGTTTGGAGTGATCAGATGTGGACATTGGCTGTACAACAGCGTGTTGGGCATGTTGATTGTTTTACAGTCTTTTGCTGTACTGGATAGTGAATGATTTCCCTGGTCAGCAATGTCGAAACAGGTTGTCTCTTCTGCTAGGTATTGCAGGCAGTTCACATTTTTCTCGCTCCAGATGAAGCACCCTGGAGTTGATGGGTCTGATGGACGGGCAGATAGAGCATAAGACGTGAAAAACGTGCTTAGAGATTTCTTAATTATCTATTTAATAGTTTGTCTAGTCATCTATCTATCTATCTACGTATCAGTCTGTCTATCTATGTATCTATCTATTTATCTATCTATCTATATCTATCTATTTCTGTCTCTCTATCCCTTCCCTATTCCCCTATTCTCTCTCTCTTTCTCTCTCTCTCTCTCTCTCTCTCTCTCTCTCTCTCTCTCTCTCTCTCTCTCTGTCCCTGTCAGTCTCAGTTTTGTTGCTTATTTGCATCTAAGACTAAACGTATTGTAAGAAACTTATCAATTTACTTGTTCAAGTTTTGATCTGTTATAATTTCCGTGAGAGAGACATCCCCAAGTCTGTTTACCTTCTGCAAAGTTTTATATATTGTTGTTGTATTATCCGTTACCCGTTTCATTGAAGCAATGGCCTTTACGTGAATAATCAAACTGAGCTCGCTTCTCTCTCTCTCTCCCCCCTCTCTCTCTCTCTCTCTCTCTCTCTCTCTCTCTCTCTCTCTCTCTCAAGAAATAAGAGCTTAAAATCCCTACTACTTTTTCCCGGCAATAACAGGGTGCATAAATCAGATCAGAAAAGCTAAGGTAATAGAAGGAGGGGGTATAGTTTGCGCCTTCTCTGATGTCATGCCCTAGACACCTTTCTTTCTTTTATGACCCTTAGTCTGAATGGCTGTAACCTTTGTAGCAGATAGATGATTTTTAAATCTAGCTTGCAGATAATGTTTGTGGCTGAGGACAATAGCACTGGTGGTAAATGAAAGAGGATACCATGGTGGAGGTACCATGAAAAGAAAAAGATGACCGCCTTTCCCATCTCTACCACACAATCCTGCCACTCTGCTCTACACCTCCCCCTCTCCTCCCTGCCTTCAAGCTTTTCCATTCCTTTCTCTATCTTTCGTTCTCACTATCACCCCCTAATCCACCTTAATCCCCTGACTATAGCTTCAATGACATCTGCCAGACAGCAAACTCGAACCAAAAAGTCAGAACACCCTGTCCTGGTATTTTAAACACGATGTGCGCCTTCCCCCCACTTCGAAGGTTCAAAATCAATCGAGCCCTTCCTTCTTCTGAGTCTTTCTGAACACTTTGAAAGGAACCAATAAAACGGTTGTGTGTTTTATCCAGGCATTGGCCCGTCCTGTTTTGCTATCATCCAATGATACGAGCATTGACGTTGCACTTGATAGGAAAGATACATCAGTAGACCAGCAGACAGACAGTTTGAAAAGGCTACCAAACGGGATCAGACATCAAAATATTGTTCATTGCTCCCCCTCACTTTATGTCATTCCTTATTTTAAGCTTTCTTTCAATCGTCCTTCTTAATAAATAGGTACACAGAAAAAAAAAAAAACAACAACAAAAGATAAAAGAGCCAGAAGACCCAGAAATCAAAGCAAACGACCAAAAGTCATCACTAACCTCATCACTAAAATAAACTTCCTCATGGCAGCTGGTTATTAGTTGTTCATCTTCCTCCATGAAAATCTGAAATTCATCATTATTGAGATTTTTTTCTTTAGTGAGCGAGGGAGTAGAGGAGTGGAGGGGGAGCTGTCTCAACTTCCATTTCCCCCCAACAGTTCTATTCCCATTATCACTCATTCTGTCTCTGCATACCAAGCCTCAACCAGGCCTGTACCGTTGCAGTCCCAGCATCGGCAATCCAAGAAGAAAAATCAGTATCAAGTCGTCTCATGGCAACATACTGGAGGAGACACTGCACCTCTACTGAGTGACATAGATGATGTTCAATGGTGCCTCAGAATACATACAGCAGAGGGGTGCCCGTGTGTGTCCATGAAGAAGAAACAATTAGTGGGAGTCCGTGAAGAGGAAAATGATGATCCCCCACATCTTCACCACACTTCACCCTGCCCCTCCACTCTATCTGCTCCCTCCCCTCCCAGTCATTCCTCCTCCTGTCCCTTCCCTTTCTCGTGTCCCTGTCTCCTTCTTCCATCCCCGTCTCTAATCCCCTGACAATAGCTGTAATGACAGCTTGCCAGACAGCAAGAAATACCCTCCCCCCCCCCCCCAAAAAAAAAAAAAAAAAAAAACAAACGCCCTGCGTGGCATTTCAAAACTGTTCACATTTGAAATGCCATCAGCCCAGCCCTTCCTTTCTCGAGCGTGTCTCATTCTCGAAAGAAACGACAGACGATTGTGGTTTTATTGAGCATACCACTCCTTTTCACGAGATCCAATCATACAGCATTGACGTTGACTTGAAGAGGAATCGGTGGACCCATGGAGGAGATTGAAAGTCACCAGAGATCAGACGACACACTGTTTCATTGTTCCCACCCCCCCTATTTTTTTTCTGTCAGTTGTGCTTCGTTACAATCATCCAGCCACTCATTCGAACCCATCCAACACCACAGCCACAGTAAACCAAGGACACAAACGGACCACAGCCAGGAGCACCAAAATCACCAGATGGACAGTCAACAAACTGTATTCGCTAAGCATTCCCAAAGCGCGCTTTGGATTTATTCCTTCACTGCTGCAGTTATCTCATTAGCAGCTCTGTTTCCTGTCACTACGCAACCCACAGTACATAAGCCCCCTACTGACGAACAAAAATTGAACTTACAGTTTGGGAGACGCGTGAGTGTACCGCACTTTATTATAAGTAGGCAGCCTCCACTCCGTCCAGTCGCCCCCAGCATCTCGTATACCGGTACCCCTGACGGAACACTCATGGGCTCCCAACGTACGAGGCCCGAAATTATGGTACCATCAGCAGCAAAAGATGGTACAAAAAGACTCTTAATGACTAGGTGTGCTAGATATGATGATCAGATGAGATGCATCATGATTCGTACACTAAACCGTAGTTGCCGACGGGCACGAGCTTTCCCATCTGGAGGGCGCACACACCTACCCCAAACCAAATCATGAACATGCCATTACCAAACACTTCAACTTACAAACGGACATGGCCACCTATCTTTTTGTTATATTCCTTCAGTGTTCTTTATCAATAAATGCAATCATGCAATAATAATATAAATATACACCACCACCACCACCCCAACAAGAAACAAAAAGACACAAACCAAACAGCCAGAGCGCCCAGAAAACAAAACAAACAACAAAAACTTTATCGCTCTAGCATTACACCAAGGCAGCTATATTTATTATTATTATGCGCATTTTCTCCTTCCACGCTCTTTCGTTTTCCTTGTCATGAACCCCGCACATCTAAGTTGAGATTTTGTTTTCCTTTTCTGTTTGGGAGGGAGGGGAGCTGGGGTGTAGAGCAATTACTGAAAGTAGGCAGCCTCAATGTCCGTGCCCCCCAGCAAATCTATCTCCATACAGCTCATTGTGGCTCCCCACACACAGCCCAAGTCTCATGGTAATCCACAAAAGGAGACACTGCACTAATGCTAGGTGAGCTAGATGATGCTCAGTGGTGCATCATGATTGTACACTAACGTAGTGCCGACGTGCACGAGCTTCTCATCTGGAGGGCGCACCACACCTACCCCAAACCCCAAATCCCATGAACATGCCATTACCAAACACCTTCAACTTACAACGGACATGGACACTATACAATTGCTTTACATCTATGATCCAAAAGAGAGTTCGTCGCTGGGTAAAAGTGCCTAGTTTGTTACAGCTCCAGAATCATTTCCTTTGCAATGTGTATCGGTAGAACCGAGTTTTGGAGTGATCAGACTGTGGACATTGGCTGTACAACAGCGTGTTGGGCATGTTGATTGTTTTTACAGTCTATGCTGTGCTGGATAGTGAATGATTTACCTGGTCAGCAATGTCGCGAAACAGGTTGTCTCTTCTGCTAGGTATTGCAGGCAGTTCACATTTTTCTCGCTCCAGATGAAGCACCCTGGAGTTGATGGTCTGATGGACAGGCAGATAGAGCATAAGACGTGAAAAACGTGCTTAGAGATTTCATTAATTATCTATTTAATAGTTTGTCTAGTCATCTATCTATCTATCTACGTATCTGTCTGTCTATCTATCTATCTATCTATTTATCTATCTATTTATCATTATTTCTGTCTCTCATCCCTTCCCTATTCTCTTCTCTCTCTTTCTCTCTCTCTCTCTCTCTCTCTCTCTCTCTCTCTCTCTCTCTGTCCCCTGTCAGTCTCAGTTTTGTCTGCTTATAGCATCTAAGACTAAACGTATTGTAAGAAACTTATCAATTTACTTGTTCAAGTTTTGATCTGTTATAATTTCGTGAGAGTGACATCCACCAAGTCTGTTTACCTTTCTGCAAAGTTTTATATATTTGTTGTTGTATTATCCGTACCCGTTTCATTGAAGGCAATGGCCTTTACGTGAATAATCTAACTGAGCTCGCTTTCTCTCTCTCTTCTCTCCCTCTCTCTCTCTCTCTCTCTCTCCTCTCTCTCTCTCTCTCTCTCTCTCTCAAGAAATAAGAGCTTAAAATCCCTACTACTTTCCTGGCAATAACAGGTGCATAAATCAGATCAGAAAAAGCTAAGGTAATAGAAGGAGGGGGTATAGTTTGCGCCTTCTCTGATGTCATGCCCTAGACACCTTTCTTTCTTTTATGACCATTAGTCTGAATGGCTGTAACCTTTGTAGCAGATAGATGATTTTTAAATCTAGCTTGCAGATAATGTTTGTGGCTGAGGACAATAGCACTGGTGGTAAATGAAAGAGGATCCACTGGTGGAGGTACATGAAAAGAAAAACGATGACCGCTCTTCCCATCTCTACCACACAATCCTGCCACTCTGCTCTACACCTCCCCTCTGCTCCCTGCCTTCATGCTTTCCATTCCTTTCTCTATCTTTCGTTCTCACTATCACCCCCTAATCCCACCCTTAATCCCCTGACTATAGCTTCAATGACATCTGCCAGACAGCAAACTCGAACCAAAAAGTCAGAACACCCTGTCCTGGTATTTTAAACACGATGTCCGCCTTCCCCACACTTCGAAAAGGTTCAAAATCAATCGAGCCCTTCCTTCTTCTGAGTCTTTCTGAACACTTTGAAAGGAACCAATAAAACGGTTGTGTGTTTTATCCAGGCATTGGCCCGCTCCTGTTTTGCTATCATCCAATGATACGAGCATTGACGTTGCACTTGACAGGAAAGATACATCAGTAGACCAGCAGACAGACAGATTTGAAAGGCTACCAGACGGGATCAGACATCAAAATAATGTTCATTGCTCCCCCTCACTTTATGTCATTCCTTATTTTAAGCTTTCTTTCAATCGTCCTTCTTAATAAATAGGTACACAGAACAAAAAAAACAACAACAAAAGATAAAAGAGCCAGAAGACCCAGAAATCAAAGCAAACGACCAAATGTCATCACTAACCTCATCACTAAAATAAACTTCCTCATGGCAGCTGGTTATTAGTTGTTCATCTTCCTCCATGAACTCTGAAGTTCATCATTATTGAGATTTTTTTCTTTAGTGAGCGAGGGGAGTAGAGGAGCTGGAGGGGGAGCTGTCTCAACTTCCATTTCCCCCAACAGTTCTATTCCCATATCACTCATTCTGTCTCTGCATACCAAGCCTCAACCAGGCCTGTACCGTTGCAGTCCCAGCATCGGCAATCCAAGAAGAAAAATCAGTATCAAGTCGTCTCATGGCAACATACTGGAGGAGACACTGCACCTCTACTGAGTGACATAGATGATGTTCAATGGTGCCTCAGAATACATACAGCAGAGGGGTGCCCGTGTGTGTCCATGAAGAAGAAACAATTAGTGGGAGTCCGTGAAGAGGAAAATGATGATCCCCCACATCTTCACCACACTTCACCCTGCCCCTCCACTCTATCTGCTCCCTCCCCTCCCAGTCATTCCTCCTCCCTGTCCCTTCCCTTTCTCGTGTCCCTGTCTCCTTCTTCCATCCCCGTCTCTAATCCCCTGACAATAGCTGTAATGACAGCTTGCCAGACAGCAAGAAATACCCTCCCCCCCCCAAAAAAAAAAAAAAAAAAAAAAAAAATCAGAACGCCCTGTCGTGGCATTTCAAAAACAATGTCTCCACATTTCGAAATGTCCAAATCAGCCCAGCCCTTCCTTTCTCTGAGCGTGTCTCTATTCTCTGAAAGGAAACGACAGAACGACTATGTGTTTTTATTTGAGCATTACTCCACTCCTTTTTCACGAGCATCCAATCATACAGGCATTGACGTTGCACTTGAAACGAAGGACAAGTCGGTGGACCACCATGTGAGGAGAGATTTGAAAAGTCACCAGATGGGATCAGACGACACAACTGTTTCCATTGTTCCCCACCCCCCCCCCCTCTTTTTTGTTATATTCCTTCAGTGTGTGTTCGTTATCAATAAACATAAGCATGCAATAATAATATAGTAATACACCACCACCACCACCCCAACAAGAAACAAAAAGACACAAACCAAACAGCCAGAGCACCCAAAAAACAAAGGAAACAACAAAACTTTATCGCTAAGCATTACACAAAGGCAGCTATTTATTATTATTATGCGCATTTTCTCCTTCCACGCTCTTTCGTTTTCCTTGTCATGAACCCCACAGTACATCTCAGTTGAGATTTTGTTTTCCTTTTCTGTTTGGGAGGGAGGGGGGCTGGGGTGTAGAGCAATTACTGAAAGTAGGCAGCCTCAATGTCCGTGCCCCTGAGCAAATCTATCTCCCACACAGCTCATTGTGGCTCCCCACACACAGCCCAAGTCTCATGGTAATCCACAAAAGGAGACACTGCACTAATGCTAGGTGAGCTAGATGATGCTCAGTGGTGCATCATGATTCGTACACTAACGTAGTGCCGACGTGCACGAGCTTCTCCATCTGGAGGGCGCACCACACCTACCCCAAACCAAATCCCATGAACATGCCATTACCAAACACCTTCAACTTACAACGGACATGGACACTATACAATTGCTTTACATCTATGATCCAAAAGAGAGTTCGTCGCTGGGTAAAAGTGCCTAGTTTGTTACAGCTCCAGAATCATTTCCTTTGCAATGTGTATCGGTAGAACCGAGTTTTGGAGTGATCAGACTGTGGACATTGGCTGTACAACAGCGTGTTGGGCATGTTGATTGTTTTACAGTCTATGCTGTGCTGGATAGTGAATGATTTACCTGGTCAGCAATGTCGAAACAGGTTGTCTCTTCTGCTAGGTATTGCAGGCAGTTCACATTTTTCTCGCTCCAGATGAAGCACCCTGGAGTTGATGGGTCTGATGGACAGGCAGATAGAGCATAAGACGTGAAAAACGTGCTTAGAGATTTCATTAATTATCTATTTAATAGTTTGTCTAGTCATCTATCTATCTATCTACGTATCTGTCTGTCTATCTATCTATCTATCTATTTATCTATCTATTTATCTATTTCTGTCTCTCCATCCCTTCCCTATTCTCTCTCTCTCTCTCTCTCTCTCTCTCTTCTCTCTCTCTCTCTCTCTCTCTCCTCTCCTGTCTCCTGTCAGTCTCAGTTTTGTCTGCTTATAGCATCTAAGACTAAACGTATTGTAAGAAACTTATCAATTTACTTGTTCAAGTTTTGATCTGTTATAATTTCGTGAGAGTGACATCCACCAAGTCTGTTTACCTTTCTGCAAAGTTTTATATATTGTTGTTGTATTATCCGTACCCGTTTCATTGAAGGCAATGGCCTTTACGTGAATAATCTAACTGAGCTCGCTTTCTCTCTCTCTCTCTCTCCCTCTCTCTCTCTCTCTCTCTCTCCTCTCTCTCTCTCTCTCTCTCTCTCAAGAAATAAGAGCTTAAAATCCCTACTACTTTCCTGGCAATAACAGGGTGCATAAATCAGATCAGAAAAAGCTAAGGTAATAGAAGGAGGGGTATAGTTTGCGCCTTCTCTGATGTCATGCCCTAGACACCTTTCTTTCTTTTATGACCATTAGTCTGAATGGCTGTAACCTTTGTAGCAGATAGATGATTTTTAAATCTAGCTTGCAGATAATGTTTGTGGCTGAGGACAATAGCACTGGTGGTAAATGAAAGAGGATCCACTGGTGGAGGTACATGAAAAGAAAACGATGACCGCTCTTCCCATCTCTACCACACAATCCTGCCACTCTGCTCTACACCTCCCCCTCTGCTCCCTGCCTTCATGCTTTCCATTCCTTTCTCTATCTTTCGTTCTCACTATCACCCCCTAATCCCACCCTTAATCCCCTGACTATAGCTTCAATGACATCTGCCAGACAGCAAACTCGAACCAAAAAGTCAGAACACCCTGTCCTGGTATTTTAAACACGATGTCCGCCTTCCCCACACTTCGAAAAGGTTCAAAATCAATCGAGCCCTTCCTTCTTCTGAGTCTTTCTGAACACTTTGAAAGGAACCAATAAAACGGTTGTGTGTTTTATCCAGGCATTGGCCCGCTCCTGTTTTGCTATCATCCAATGATACGAGCATTGACGTTGCACTTGACAGGAAAGATACATCAGTAGACCAGCAGACAGACAGATTTGAAAGGCTACCAGACGGGATCAGACATCAAAATAATGTTCATTGCTCCCCCTCACTTTATGTCATTCCTTATTTTAAGCTTTCTTTCAATCGTCCTTCTTAATAAATAGGTACACAGAACAAAAAAAACAACAACAAAAGATAAAAGAGCCAGAAGACCCAGAAATCAAAGCAAACGACCAAATGTCATCACTAACCTCATCACTAAAATAAACTTCCTCATGGCAGCTGGTTATTAGTTGTTCATCTTCCTCCATGAACTCTGAAGTTCATCATTATTGAGATTTTTTTCTTTAGTGAGCGAGGGGAGTAGAGGAGCTGGAGGGGGAGCTGTCTCAACTTCCATTTCCCCCAACAGTTCTATTCCCATATCACTCATTCTGTCTCTGCATACCAAGCCTCAACCAGGCCTGTACCGTTGCAGTCCCAGCATCGGCAATCCAAGAAGAAAAATCAGTATCAAGTCGTCTCATGGCAACATACTGGAGGAGACACTGCACCTCTACTGAGTGACATAGATGATGTTCAATGGTGCCTCAGAATACATACAGCAGAGGGGTGCCCGTGTGTGTCCATGAAGAAGAAACAATTAGTGGGAGTCCGTGAAGAGGAAAATGATGATCCCCCACATCTTCACCACACTTCACCCTGCCCCTCCACTCTATCTGCTCCCTCCCCTCCCAGTCATTCCTCCTCCCTGTCCCTTCCCTTTCTCGTGTCCCTGTCTCCTTCTTCCATCCCCGTCTCTAATCCCCTGACAATAGCTGTAATGACAGCTTGCCAGACAGCAAGAAATACCCTCCCCCCCAAAAAAAAAAAAAAAAAAAAAAAAAAAATCAGAACGCCCTGTCGTGGCACTTCAAAAACAATGTCTCCACATTTCGAAATGCCCAAATCAGCCCAGCCCTTCCTTTCTCTGAGCGTGTCTCTATTCTCTGAAAGGAAACGACAGAACGATTGTGTGTTTTATTTGAGCATTACTCCACTCCTTTTTCACGAGCATCCAATCATACAGGCATTGACGTTGCACTTGAAACGAAGGACAAGTCGGTGGACCACCATGTGAGGAGAGATTTGAAAAGTCACCAGATGGGATCAGACGACACAACTGTTTCCATTGTTCCCCACCCCCCCCCCTCTTTTTTGTTATATTCCTTCAGTGTGTGTTCGTTATCAATAAACATAAGCATGCAATAATAATATAGTAATACACCACCACCACCACCCCAACAAGAAACAAAAAGACACAAACCAAACAGCCAGAGCACCCAAAAAACAAAGGAAACAACAAAACTTTATCGCTAAGCATTACACAAAGGCAGCTATTTATTATTATTATGCGCATTTTCTCCTTCCACGCTCTTTCGTTTTCCTTGTCATGAACCCCACAGTACATCTCAGTTGAGATTTTGTTTTCCTTTTCTGTTTGGGAGGGAGGGGGGCTGGGGTGTAGAGCAATTACTGAAAGTAGGCAGCCTCAATGTCCGTGCCCCGAGCAAATCTATCTCCCACACAGCTCATTGTGGCTCCCCACACACAGCCCAAGTCTCATGGTAATCCACAAAAGAGACACTGCACTAATGCTAGGTGAGCTAGATGATGCTCAGTGGTGCATCATGATTCGTACACTAACGTAGTGCCGACGTGCACGAGCTTCTCCATCTGGAGGGCGCACCACACCTACCCCAAACCAAATCCCATGAACATGCCATTACCAAACACCTTCAACTTACAACGGACATGGACACTATACAATTGCTTTACATCTATGATCCAAAAGAGAGTTCGTCGCTGGGTAAAAGTGCCTAGTTTGTTACAGCTCCAGAATCATTTCCTTTGCAATGTGTATCGGTAGAACCGAGTTTTGGAGTGATCAGACTGTGGACATTGGCTGTACAACAGCGTGTTGGGCATGTTGATTGTTTTACAGTCTATGCTGTGCTGGATAGTGAATGATTTACCTGGTCAGCAATGTCGAAACAGGTTGTCTCTTCTGCTAGGTATTGCAGGCAGTTCACATTTTTCTCGCTCCAGATGAAGCACCCTGGAGTTGATGGGTCTGATGGACAGGCAGATAGAGCATAAGACGTGAAAAACGTGCTTAGAGATTTCATTAATTATCTATTTAATAGTTTGTCTAGTCATCTATCTATCTATCTACGTATCTGTCTGTCTATCTATCTATCTATCTATTTATCTATCTATTTATCTATTTCTGTCTCTCCATCCCTTCCCTATTCTCTCTCTCTCTCTCTCTCTCTCTCTCTCCTCTCTCTCTCTCTCTCTCTCTCTCTCTCTCTCTCTGTCCCCTGTCAGTCTCAGTTTTGTCTGCTTATAGCATCTAAGACTAAACGTATTGTAAGAAACTTATCAATTTACTTGTTCAAGTTTTGATCTGTTATAATTTCGTGAGAGTGACATCCACCAAGTCTGTTTACCTTTCTGCAAAGTTTTATATATTGTTGTTGTATTATCCGTACCCGTTTCATTGAAGGCAATGGCCTTTACGTGAATAATCTAACTGAGCACTCTTCTCTCTCTCTCTCTCTCTCTCCCCTCTCTCTCTCTCTCTCTCTGTCTCTCTCAAGAAATAAGAGCTTAAAATCCCTACTACTTTCCTGGTAATAACAGGGTGCATAAACCAGATCAGACAAAGCTAAGGTAATAGAAGGAGGGGGTTTAGTCTGCGCCTTCTCTGATGTCATGCCCTAGACACCTTTCTTTCTTTTATGACCATTAGTCTGAATGGCTGTAACCTTTGTAGCAGATAGATGATTTTTAAATCTAGCTTGCAGATAATGTTTGTGGCTGAGGACAATAGCACTGGTGGTAAATGAAAGAGGATCCACTGGTGGAGGTACATGAAAAGAAAAAGATGACCGCTCTTCCCATCTCTACCACACAATCTTGCCACTCTGCTCTACACCTCCCCCTCTCCTCCCTGCCTTCATGCTTTCCATTCCTTTCTCTATCTTTCGTTCTCACTATCACCCCCTAATCCCACCCTTAATCCCCTGACTATAGCTTCAATGACATCTGCCAGACAGCAAACTCGAACCAAAAAGTCAGAACACCCTGTCCTGGTATTTTAAACACGATGTCCGCCTTCCCCACACTTCGAAAAGGTTCAAAATCAATCGAGCCCTTCCTTCTTCTGAGTCTTTCTGAACACTTTGAAAGGAACCAATAAAACGGTTGTGTGTTTTATCCAGGCATTGGCCCGCTCCTGTTTTGCTATCATCCAATGATACGAGCATTGACGTTGCACTTGATAGGAAAGATACATCAGTAGTCCAGCAGACAGACAGATTTGAAAGGCTACCAGACGGGATCAGACATCAAAATAGTGTTCATTGCTCCCCCTCACTTTATGTCATTCCTTATTTTAAGCTTTCTTTCAATCGTCCTTCTTAATAAATAGGTACACAGAAAAAAAAAAGATAAAAGAGCCAGAAGACCCAGAAATCAAAGCAAACGACCAAATGTCATCACTAACCTCATCACTAAAATAAACTTCCTCATGGCAGCTGGTTATTAGTTGTTCATCTTCCTCCATGAACTCTGAAGTTCTTCATTATTAAGATTTTTTTTCTTTAGTTAGCGAGGGGAGTAGAGGAGCTGGAGGGGGAGGGGGGGGGGGGCTGTCTCAATTTCCATTTCCCCCAACAGTTCTATTCCCATATCACTCATTCTGTCTCTGCATACCAAGCCTCAACCAGGCCTGTACCGTTGCAGTCCCAGCATCGGCAATCCAAGAAGAAAAATCAGTATCAAGTCGTCTCATGGCAACATACTGGAGGAGACACTGCACCTCTACTGAGTGACATAGATGGTGTTCAGTGGTGCCTCAGAATACATACAGCAGAGGGGTGCCCGTGTGTGTCCATGAAGAAGAAACAATTAGTGGGAGTCCGTGAAGAGGAAAATGATGATCCCCCACATCTTCACCACACTTCACCCTGCCCCTCCACTCTATCTGCTCCCTCCCCTCCCAGTCATTCCTCCTCCCTGTCCCTTCCCTTTCTCGTGTCCCTGTCTCCTTCCTCCATCCCCGTCTCTAATCCCCTGACAATAGCTGGAATAACAGCTTGCCAGACAGCAAGAAATATCCCCCCCCCAAAAAAAAAAAAAAAAAAAAAAAAAAAAAAATCAGAACGCCCTGTCGTGGCATTTCAAAAACAATGTCTCCACATTTCGAAATGTCCAAATCAGCCCAGCCCTTCCTTTCTCTGAGCGTGTCTCTATTCTCTGAAAGGAAACGACAGAACGATTGTGTGTTTTATTTGAGCATTACTCCACTCCTTTTTCACGAGTATCCAATCATACAGGCATTGACGTTGCACTTGAAAGGAAGGATAAATCGGTGGACCACCATGTGAGGAGAGATTTGAAAGGTCACCAGACAGGATCAGACGACACAACTGTTTCCATTGCTCCCCCCACCCACCCACCATCACCCTTCTTTTTTTCTGTCCCAGCGTCTGTGCCACCTCCGAGGCAGTGCACCCACGCCGCTCATTCCGACACCCCATCCACAGCCACAGCCCGGTCGGCCCGGCCGCAGCCCAGGCACCAGCAATCCACAGGGAGCAGTCAATGTCATGTTGTCAAGAGGCAACCCAACGGAGGAGACACTGCACTGCTGCCAAGTCACTTCGGTGGTGTTCAGTGGCGTCTGTTCTGATCTAACATACACAGGACACCACCTACTAAGCCCCCTACTGACGACAATAATTGCTTAGTTGCGGAGACGGCGTGAGTGAGCTCTCCCTCCGGAGGGCGCCACCACGTCCGTCCAACGACAGCCCCCATGGACTCACCGATACCGGTAACCCTGACGGAACCAAACCAAGGCCATAGACGTGGAGAGGACATTGAAATTGAGGTCACCATGACAGCAGGGCATAAAGGGTCACAGAATTTGAGACTTTTTTTAATGCTGATGATCAATGAGAATGAGGATGATTAAGCTGATGCTACGGATTTCCATTTCGGTCTGAGACTACATGACAGGGCTGTACTCTACGCTTCCTTTCATAATATATCCCGGCGTCAACCAGACCCGAGAGATACAGGCACCTGCAGTGTTGGTCAGGAAATTTGAGCAACACTCTCAGAAACGCATCCATTAAGTGGATGGAACTCGACTGTGTGGTCCCAGTCTTCCCAGCTGAGTCCGCAGCAAACTCAACTCTGGGTAGGAGCCGCTTGGGGCAGAAAAAAACCCACATGACTCTGATGGGATTCGAACCCACGACCTCCCAGCCGGGAGTCCGTGACGCTAACCACTTTGCCATGGCGGCTGGTCCACCCCTCTTTTTGTTATATTCCTTCAGTGTTCTTTATCAATAAATGCAATCATGCAATAATAATATAATAATACACCACCACCACCACCCCAACAAGAAACAAAAAGACACAAACCAAACAGCCAGAGCACCCAGAAAACAAAACAAACAACAAAACTTTATCGCTCAGCATTACACCAAGGCAGCTATTTATTATTATTATGCGCATTTTCTCCTTCCACATTCTTTCTTTTTCCTTGTCATGAACCTCGCAGTACATCTAAGTTGTGTTTTTGTTTTCCTTTTCTGTTTGGGAGGGAGGGGAGCTAGGGTGCAGAGCAATCACAGAAAGTAGGAAGTGTCAACGTCCGTGCCCCCCAGGCCCACCAAATCTATCCTCACACAGCTCATTGTGGCTCCCCACGCACAGCCCAAGTCTCATGGTAATCCACTAAAGGTGACACTGTACTAATGCTAAGTGAGCTGAGTGATGCTCAGTGGTGCATCATGATTCGTACACTAACGTAGTGCCGACGTGCACGAGTTTCTCCATCTGGAGGGCGTACCACACCTACCCCAAACCAAATCCCATGAACATGCCATTACCAAACACCTTCAACTTACAACGTACATGGACACTATACAATTGCTTTACATCTATGATCCAAAAGAGAGTTTGTCGCTGGGTAAAAGTGCCTAGTTTGTTACAGCTCCAGAATCATTTCCTTTGCAATGTGTGTCAGTAGAATCGAGTTTTGGAGTGATCAGACTGTGGACATTGGCTGTACAACAGCGTGTTGGGCATGTTGATTGTTTTACAGTCTATGCTGTGCTGGATAGTGAATGATTTACCTGATCAGCAATGTCCAAACAGATTGTCTCTTCTGCTAGGTCTTGCTGGCAGTTCACATTTTTCTCGCTCCAGATGAAGCACCCTGGAGTTGATGAGTCTGACGGACAGGCAGCTAGAGCATAAGACGTGAAAAACTTGCTTAGAAATTTTTTTTTTATTAACTATCTATCTAATTGTCTGTGTGTTCATCTATCTATCTACCTAACTATCTATCTATTTCTATCTCTCCATCCCTCTATTTCTATCTCTCCATCCCTTCGCTCTTCTCTCTCTCTCTCTCTCTCTCTCTCTCTCTCTCTCTCTCTCTCTCTCTCTCTCTCTCTCTCTCTGTCCCCTGTCAGTTTCAGTTTTGTCTGCTTATAGCATCTAAGACTAAACATACAGTAAGAAACTTATCAATTTACTTGTTCAAGTTTTGATCTGTTACAATCTCGTGAGAGAGATATCCGCTCTAGTCTTTCTAGCTTTCTGTAAAGTTTTATATATTGTTGTTGTATTCTCTATACACGTTTCATTAGAGGTAATGGCCTTTACGTGAATAATCTAACTGAGCTCTCTCTCTCTCTCTCTCTCTCTCTCTCTCTCTCTCTCTCTGTCTGTCTGTCTGTCTCTCTCTCTCTCTCTCTCTCTCTCTCTCTCTCTCTCTCTCTCTCTCTCTCTCTCTCTCTGTGACTGGTCCTGTCATTATGTCTCCCACTATCATCCCTTTTCTCTAATTTCATTCTTTTTCTGCACAAGTTGCAAAAGGGAAGAAAGATTCGCCTTCCTCTCAGCAGTCAACTCGTTATATATATATATATATATATATATATATATATATATATATATATATATATATATATATATAATTGCTTGTTTGCTTTCGTCCGCCACCTCCTCCCCCTGTTTTTTACAGATGTCCAGGTCTTGCAAACTTGTGCTCTTCTTTTTAATTAATTTCATGGACAGTTTAGTTTTCTCTCTATGTCTCTATCTCCATCTCTGTCTCTCTCTCTCTCTCTCTCTCTCCTCTCTCGCTTTCCCCCCCTCTCTCTCTCCCTCTCCCTCTCTCTTTCTCTGTCTCTGTCTGTCTGTCTGTCTGTCTGTCTGTCTCTCTCTCTCTCTCTCTCTCTCTCTCTCTCTCTCTCTCTCTCTCTCTCTCTCTCTCCTTCTCTCTCTGTGAGACACAAAGACATACACACAGACATACAGATAGACGGATAGTGAGGGAGAGACAAACAAACAGATGAAGGCGGAGAGACAGAGAGAGAGAGAGAGAGAGAGAGAGAGAGGGGGGGGGGGGATACGCACAGACAGACAGACAGGGTGGTGATGAGAATTCGGGGAGAGGAGAAGGAGTGAGGGTATTGGGACAAGTCAAACACCGGACAGAATGTGTGTAAAGGTTTATCATTATTGATATCATTATGATCATCGTTGATTGGGTTTTTTTCTATACCCGCAAGGGCTTCTAAACAAAACGCCAGCAAAGAACACGTCACAGACTGTTTTCATGAACAACAGAGCGTATGCAGATTGGAATTTCTGTGTCACTCAAGTTTGCTGATGGCGAACAGCGGCATCACAGGTCTGAGAGATGACGGGACTGTGCGTTAGCCAAAACAAAATATTATGCAACTGCACAGAAAAAGACCAAAAACAGAGCAAAAGAATAATAATAAAAAAGATGAAAATATTACAAGCTCTGTAGCGTATTAGGGCACGTTGTCCAAACAGTCTAACGTATTTTTTGCCCTCATGGATGTGCCGAGTATTTGTTGCGGGGCTTACGTGGCCGCAGGTCCATGAAATATGAAAAACAATGGTCGATTTTTAGCTCCAAATCTATACGTTTCATCTCTGCTTTGACTTTTGTTTCCCAGTAAGTGTTCATATAGACTGAAATCACTTTTGTTTGTCGGATCAGAACAAAGTGCTGTCTGAACTGATGACATTTGGTATATCATTGGTACGTGAGCATTTCCTCCCTACCCCTTAAGGCACTCGCAAGATTTAGAAAACACTTGACTTGCAAGCAGTCAACTTAGCACAGCGACTGCCGCCAAACTTGGCTACCATGTTCATTTAGGGAGGTCCCAGTGAGTTTGACTTTTCGAACACTGGCGTTTTCATAAAAAAGAGCAGGTTAATGCTCTGATGTTATTTATCTGTAGAGTTTATCGCTAAAGGTGGGAGCGAGGATTGCACAGCACATACAGCTTGGTCTCTGACCGAGGATGGGCATTATATACGTACTCATAATAACAACAATAAACAACAACAACAACAATAACAACAATAATAATGATAATAATGATAGCAGTAACGATGATGATGATAATGATGATGATGATGATGATAATTATAATAATAATAATAATAATGTAACGATAATAACAATGATGATGATGATGATAATAATAATAATACTTATTGTTATTATCATTATTATTATAACGACGAGTTCAGTGGCACGATGGATTGTGGCCCAGGGACAACTCATGTAATCTTGAAGCGAATTAGACTTAGATATCGAAACCAGGATTTTTGCATCAAAATTGTCACTAATTTTCTTCTGAACATGAACACCATGAAGTCACTGTTTACAAACTGGTCACTGTCTGTAAAATAACATGTTTTAATGGAGTAACAAAAAATTCCAGTGTTGTAAACGTTGACATGTTATATTTTCCAGGTCATATCACAAAATGTACTTGAAAGTTCTGCGGCAACTTACTATTACATCCCGGGAAAGAAGTTAGTTTTCCAAGATACACTCGACAGTGGAGGGGGACTGCCTTCTCTCAGGTGCCTTCTAGATGTTTTCCCCCAGGAAAGGGATGGGGGGGGGGGGGGGTGGAGGTGGGAGGGTCTGGTAGATTAGTAGGGAGGAATGAAGTGACGGGGACAAAGGAACACTGGGGACAGGTGGAGTGAGGGTGAAGATTGACGAATGGGGAATGATGATAATCATTGTCTCGACAGGGTTCGGTATTTTCGTCTTTGAAAGTTAACAAACCATAGGATCAAGACAAAAACATGTTGCTTTAAATACAGTTTGATGTTTCTGGTAGAGCCTTGCCAGAATTGATAACTATTCCATCCATGAATTAATTCTGGTGATTTTCTTGTTGGGTGCAGCTGCTCGGTCTGTGTTCCAAAAATGAAAATATGGAAGGATGATAGTTAGGATGCAAATTAAAATCGATAACGTCAATTGCATGCATTCGATCATGCAAATGAAACTAATACTTGTTTTCTTTAATGAAAAATGACATTTTTGCGTCATTTGTCATCATATGCTGAACGATCTGCAAACGACAGGGAGGCCAGTCTGAGCTCACTAATCTATGACTTCACTTAACGAGAATTGTTGTCTTCAAAAAAAAAAAAAAGAAAAGAAAAAAGAAAACAAAGAAAGGGAAACGAAAGAGATCGTTTTGATGGCTGTATTTGTCTGATCAACCAACAGACCTGCTGCATTTAATCGTTTTTAATCCACTGCAGAATCCTTTTGTACTTAAAAAATGGGGTGGGGGGAGGCTCTCTCTCACAAGGGACAGACACACACACACACAACACACACACACACACACACACACACACCACACCACACGCACGCACCACACACACACACACACACACACACACACACACACACACACACACACACACAACACACAAAGCGGGCACACTGCCACAGATTTACGCCCCTCTCCTCCTCCACACACTCATACATATGCAAACACACACGCTAAAAATATAAGAGTGTGTATGTCTATGTGCACTGTGCATGTTTATGTGTGTTTGTATATGTGTGAGTGTGTTGAGGAGGAGAGGGGCGCAAATGCCTGGCAGTGTGCCCGCTTGTGTGTTGTGTGTGTATGTGTGTGTGTGTGGTGTGTGTGTGTGTT